>JARYGA010034514.1:0-124584 GCA_030545235.1 Helianthus tuberosus | reverse complement strand
AAGGATCATGACTAAACTTTTGTTAAACATTTTCTTTAAACTTACAAGTCATGAATCCTGAATCAATAAAACCTATGTATCTCACAGGCATTTTTATGGTGACGTACCTATTTTCACATGTGTTTTCAGGAAATGATGCATAGGATTGATCAAGATACACTTAGGCGGACTTGGGCCTTAGTGATATTAAAAGATGCAAGACTAGTTAATTATGTTATGTTGCTTTGATTTTAAGACATTGTAACTTCTGTTGATCAATAAAACAAAATTTCAATTTCCATGTATTATGAAACAATGATTCTGTTACAACACTCCCCGAGGTTTGCGCCACGATTTGTTGTTTTACGTGGTCGGGGTGTGACAAAGTTAACAATCACAGATTCAGTCGTTACCCACATGACCCCCACACATAACCATGGGTGTAGTCTGATAACGAGATTTGTCAGATCCTATGGTACCATAACCTAATACTGGTCGGTTCAACCAAAACTAATGAATGTTATTCGTTATGTAACTATGTCCAACAAGTTTGTTCACATTATCAAAATCGTTATTAGTTTAATATAAACCATTTTAATCGTTTTTGAAACCAGCGTTAAAAATATCGAATTCGTTTTAACACATATGAATCACCCCAAAACAATTGAAAATAGCAAAATAGGGGAACTATGTACTCACATCGAATTGCAAATATCCTTAATCTAAAGAACTCAACAACGCTCGAACAAACAAGGAAATTCAAGTAGCACCTAGTAATCGAATCACTAGTTAATAAATCGACACCTAAATCGGAAGATCGGATAGATGAGGTTTCGTAAACCAAATGAGTATTGGAACTCATGCGATATGGTTTAACAAAGCCTACATTCTAAATCGGAACCTATCCTAAGTGCTATCGACCCGTTACGACCCATTAAGGCAGCTTACGCTACTTTAACGTGTCGTTCGCGCAAAAGCGCGTTCGAGACGCCTAACTAGTCCTATGACAAGTATTATATGCCCTAACAAGTTTAAATATGTTGCATACTTAGTTTTAGTGACCAAAGTTAATTTACATATGCTTAAAATCCAATTATGCATGAAAAGGGCATTTTGGTCATTTACCTAAGGCATATAAACTGCCTATCAAACAACTAATTAAACCTAAGTGACCATAAGGTATAACCTCAGAAGGTTATTCCCTATACAACTATGGTCACTAAGCATGCCTGGTCGGATCCTAATGATCGACCAAACGGGTCGAGTTCGAAAGTCTAAGCGGGTGTTTAGACCGCTTGACTTACGACTCTATACAAGCACTAGACTAAAAGTGACGAGTTAAACATGTTAAAACATGTTTAACTAAGTTAGAAAACGGGTTTTGATATCAAAACAAAGGGTTTTAATACCCAAGAATAGTTTGGTTGCAAAATACGCATAAATACGCATTTTGACCGAAACTATGACTCGTCACTACACCTGATCAACGTGGTAATCAGTATGTATAGTCACAAGGGACTATAACCATCATGATTACGCTCATGTTGCAAAGTTCAAACGAACTTTGTGTTAACCAAAGACTGGTCAAAGCAGAAAGTTAAACATAGTTTGACTTTCATGCTTGAAAAGCAATAAAAGCATGAAAGAAACTTACAATGGGTCCAAGCTAGGAAGATCTTGATCCAATTTGCTCAGGTATGAAGTGTTTAAACCTCAACTTAGAGCAGAAATGAATCAAGTGTGAGTTGCAAGAATGAAAGTGTTGGGTATTTATAGAATTCCCACAACCGTTAGGATCGTTTCTCGCAAATCGTGCTTCGATCTGGGCCATACATGTGGGCACAAGGTTTTAAAATACAAGGGGTATATAAAAACCATCAAAATCTAGCCCATAGCATCCAAAATCAGGGGTAAAAAACCATCAAAACAGGCTCAAAGACCAGATTCAATGTTTCTGTGCTGAAGGTTTGACGCGGGCCGTGTAAGAATAGGCCTGGGCTTACGCCCCCCCGCCTAGCAAGTTTGGCAGATTTACAATTTTAGCCCCTACAGGCCTAAAACTTGGTTTTCGATGCATTTTTGACACGTTTAAGCCCCTTTAACCCCATTTCAAGGCTCTAAAATGAAGTTAAAGTATAGGGAACTTAAAATATGATCAAAAATATCTCGGATGTCGGTTCGTTTGGTCGTACGGTTGCGTTATTCGGTTAATTAAGACGGAAGTCGTAACGGACGCAAAAACGATCCAAATTAAGCGACGAATGGAAATTTAGCATGCCAATCACTAAAATAAGATATTTTAATGAATACAAAAATTTTTGGATGTCCGGATATATTCAGAACATAAGATATGCGCGAAAATGCAAACTTATGCACTTTTTGACGCTTTTAGTCCTTGTTTGATCAATAAGTTTATTTTCGCATACCAAACCCCTCAAAGCCTATTTCTAAGCTATGTAAAGGATATTTAAGGTATGTTTAACTTATGATCAAGTTACAGAATGTTCGATATAGAACGAATCGGCATACTTTTGCAGTTTGACACAAATAGTCCCTTCGATCGAATAGACTTGTTTTCAACACACCAAACCATTCAAAACTTATTTCTAAGTTATGTAAAGGTTATTTAAGGTATGTTAAGCCTATGTCACTATTCTGGAGTGTTTTTCACGTTAAACTGACTGCGTTTACGCACCAGTTTGCATATAACTTTTCCAGAAAGCGATTTAAAGCTTGAAATCTAACTCGAATCAAATCGAAAAATCATCAAACACAAATACACATATAATAACACCAAAAAACATTGTTTAATTAATAAATGATATTGTTTTACATTGTACATAGATTACAGAGCACAGTTGTCACACAATCCTTCCGGAAATGTCCGTATTCACTGCACTGAAAGCATCCCTCTAGCTTCGCTCCCTCCGAAGTACTTTTAGCATAGCACTCGCTGGTAACATGCCCAGTTCGGCCGCATCTGGCACACTTTTTCTACTCATCCTCGTGAGTCTTCCTCTCAGAACCACTCTTGCCACCCCTGGCATTATCCTTTCCCCAAACCACTAGAGTTAACCACATACGCTTTCCCCCAACTGCGTTTCTTATTATGCTTCTCATCAGTATCCTTTCTCAAACTCTCAGACTTTCGCTTTCCCAAATCCCCAAATCTAGGCTCGGAATGCGGAATTATTTGAGGTCGACCCGCTGTGACGGCCCGACATCACGCATACCGTTGCCATGTCATTGCATAGGGCACCAGTAAATTATCTTGGGTTACAACCCTGGATTATTTTGCGTGTACATCTATGTACTGTTCACAAGGTTAATGAAAATCAGGAAAACGCTCTGATTATATCATAACACATGAACTACTAAACTTTTCGATCATTATATTATCTGGAGGGTTTCCGATCTATGTCCCACCAAGACCAAGCCCACGAGCACTGCATCCACGTTCCGGACCATTATTCTGGTTAGCATCGCACTGTTCCATGGCAATATTAACGTGTTGGGCTATGAGTTGTGCCAACTCTTCCGGGGTAGTAGGTAGTCCAGAATCCTGTCTCGCTTTTGGCGGCATTTCGTCGATTATATTATTACAACATAATATCAACATAAGACGATATCCAAAAATAATTCAATCATTAAATGCTAGTGGACCAAACATTGCACATGTATAATATCCACATATTAATTAGAATAATTTTTAAACCAAAAGTAATCGAACCGATATTCACCATAGAAATTAATAAACTTGTTTTTAGTACACGACTAACCACCTTTGGCATGTCTACGTCAACACCATAACAAGTCCAAACAAATTTTCTACATAATATTCTAAAATCTGGCGCACAGACCATATTTAGAGCGTATCAAAAGTGACAGACAAAACAACCAACAACTAATGCTTCAAACCCAGGAAGTCCAGTAGCTTCCTAACAAGCTCTTCTAGCTCAACTATCCTCCAATGCATCTAATCCCTAGCACTGTCATCCAAATCCTTAGGCTCATCACACCAGTCCATCTGTACCTCTAAGTCTTTCATATTGCCCTTCGTCGTCTCCAAGTCTCCGCGTAACATGGCGAACTGAAAATCGCAGTGAGAGCGATTGACCCGAATCCCTTTCTGCTTCTTCAAAGTGGACGCTGTCTCAGCTCTCAAAGTTGATGCGATCTCTCCAATGGGTCGAGTCCTTTTTCTACGACGAGTGTAGACTAAAAGAGGTGTAGCAAAACACGTGACTCGAATAGCGGAATAGATGATTCTTTAACGACGGACGGAGGAATCTCCAGTGTAGGCTTGACAGTATCAGTGAGCAGGACTACTAATGGTTCTAATGGCCGAGATGTGACATAACGTAATCGTACAAAGTAAGTGTGTGTTCAAAATGAATAGTAACACATAAGGCCCAAATAAACAGAAAATCACGTATGCACATAAACACATAATGGTTTTCATACATGATAAAATTTTCTATATTTATTTAAAAATTTTGGCTTCGAGAATTTTGGACTTAAATCTCAAAATTCTTCGGTTGAAGTCTAGTGTTTTCTCCTGAAAGCATCTAGTTCGCCAACAACCATTGACTCTGATACCAACTTCTGTCACACCCCAAAAATGTCGCAACAGAATTTAAAACGTAGTGGTGACGGAAGTTGGTGCCCATTTCTATCTTGATGTTTGATGCATTATATTGTTGGACATAATTACTTATTTAAAACATAGATTTTAAACTTAGCGTCCCAAAACACGACATAACTATGACATGATAAAGTTGTCTTTGATCCTCATGGATCTTATTACATTTGTCCCAGAAAGTTTTAAAGTTAGTCCAACATATTTAAGTGACAAAACATGCATCAACAACCACAAGATACGCCACGATTCCCGAAGCCGAACTCAAGTACCTGTAGAACAAGTTTAAAATCAAGTGTCAACACAAAGGAAGGTGAGTTTTCAATGAAAATATATAATTTATATCAAAAGGTATGTTTTATTTCAAAAACATTATTAAACCCTTTTAGGTGTGTTCTACCCCCAAAACATATATAAAACAGTAAAAAGAGGGGTTTAGTGACACTCACCTTTGGATGCGTATTTTTAAATAGCACAATCCCACTGATTGATATCTACATGTCCTATTATACGTAGGAACGATTTTAAAATATATCACAAAATCCTAAGTTTCTCCGTTTCTTAGAATTTTCACATAACTTTGAGATTTTCTCGAAAAGTTATTGTTTTTGATTATGTTGGCACGTTAATATATATATATATATGAGTCCATATATATATATATATATATATATATTTAAGATTTTGTGACTTAAACGATTTTATTGGTGATAGTTATCATGTAAATCCATTAACACTCCCGTTTATACGTATTATAACTACGATTTGCGGGTCATAATATATATATATACATAAACGTACACATAAATTAACATCAAAATACGCGTAATCTCGTTAACTTATCTATTTCTCATTTTTAAGGCAAGCATACATAAAAAAACTTATATGTATCAAATTTCATGCTCGAAAATCAAGTTACACGTTTAACGCGATTTTACCGTTTCTACCGCATAAAACGCACAAGTGTACATGCATAGTCTAAATTTCCCACTATCATGTTAAAACTTAACATATTTTCACATTCACATGTTTAAACCATATAACACATTTTAACACATAAGGTTCACCCAAAAATTACCCATACTAGTGTTCATTGAAAAACGCGTATTTTAGTGATTCGGTAACGTTTTCGGGCGTCGGAAGTCACGTATGACCAACCAAACACCAAGTAAACTTAAAATCAGTTTAAATACTTATTTTTAAACTAAAAATATCAGTTTACTTACTGATCTAAATCAGTTTCATAAAAATCATTCGAAAAGCCGATTTTTGACCTTTTTAACGCATAGTTTTGCGTTAAACGTTACTATAATCATCCCAACTCGGAATGACTTGATATTTTAACACAATACATGTTATTTACTGATTAAAATAGTGATTATAATAAGATTAGTGCAGTTTTTGAGTAAGTCACATAAATCATGCGATTTCACGTATTTTACAACTCCTATTGCACCAAATACAACATGCAAAGCTAGTAAACATTATGACAAAGTTATATATTATTAAACACTTCAAAATATTCTTCTTTTAGTGTTTATATTCTGATAAAAATTGATTTTTTATCAAATCATGCTCAAATGATCATTTCATGCCTTCATATCATCATGTATGTTCACATATGTGCTTCTAATGCACTCATACAATCATCATCATCATCATTATTTATAATTTAATCATACCCAAGAACACACTTATATCATATTCTTACAAAACACAACATATATCATCATATTCATCCAATCATTCATACATAAATGCAAGAGTTCTTACATTTATGAGTATATGACTAAAAATTACATGCATGCACACACATATACATACATATACACAAAATTTATATACCCACATGAACTTCCAAAAGTTCACCTTTTTATCAAGCCCCTTTCAAATCATGAAACACTTTTAGAATATTCTTTTATGACACTTTTGATTCTTGCATGCAATCTAACATTGAAGTATCATATTATTCAAGAATCATTCAATCAAATCAAAACACAACTAAATACACACACTCATATAATTTTCGGCCATACATACATGTATATACACACTCATTTTTATTCTCTTTGAAAACCCATTTATTATTACTTTTAAGTTTGTGAAATATTTTAAGATTCAAGAGAAACCTTCCATAACCATTAACATCACTATGAACCAAGAACAAAATCTAGAATAATGATTTTATACCTTCAAGGTTCTTAATTGGGTTTTGATAAAGTTTGATGATATGAAGCTTGCACCTACTTAAAATCACCCTTAAAACTCTCTTGGATCTTCAAAATAACTTGAAATAAGTTTGTATGAACATGAATATTCAAGAACTTTAAAGATTGAATTTTGTAGTGTGTGTAGGTGTGTGTATTCGGCCGAGAGGTAGAGAGAGAGGATGAGAATGATGTTGTGATTTTGAATTCTTGGTTAATGTAAGATATGGAGGATTTAGAGAAGACATAATCATCACTACCTCTTTTTTTGTCCAATAAATGGAGGAGAGAGAGAGAGAGAATATACATTGCATGGCTGCCACCAACACCTTTCTCTCTCATATATACACGTACATACACATATATATACATATAATAGGCTTTAAACTTGTATTTTACTGATTACCGGGTATTTTAACTAGCGTTTTAATCCCGTTTTAGTTTGTTTTAAATTATTTTTATCACTCTATAAAAATAATCTCACCAAAATATTACTAAAGTAATTATCAGTTGCCTTGTCTGGCTGCGTTGACAGTATTTTGTCAGATACGCGCAGTATCGCGCGGTACGCGCTTAAACTCGAAAAATAGAGTTTCTTAGCGTTTTAATTTATTTTTCCTCATGATTATGATTAAAATTACTATTATAATCATAACAAACTATTTTTAGGATTTTAACATTGATCGGGTGGTCACCGACGTTCGTTTCGCATTTTAATCGTTACGCGATAAGCGTTTATCTTATTGTTGCCAACATAATTTTTACCAATGTTTAAATTTACCAACTCATTAAATATCATATATAAATATCATAATCAGTCAAATACATCCTTTTTATCTATTAACAACACGTGTTACAATTGTACGGTACGACCTGAAAAGCCGGGTGTCACAGCTGCCACAGGAGTTAAGTGGAGTTCATGACGTGTTTCATGTCTCCAATCTGAAAAAGTGTTTGTCAGATGAGACACTGATTATACCCCCTGGAGATGTTCGAGTGGATGATAAATTGAGATTTATTAAAGAACCAGTAGAGGTTCTGGATTGGAAAATTCAGAATCTTAGGAGGAGTAGGATTAAGTTGGTCAAGGTTTGCTGGGATTCTAAACGTGGACCCGAGTTCACCTGGGAACGACAGGACCAGATGCAACGGAAATATCCTCATCTCTCCCACCTAGTGCGAAAACAAAACCTATAGAATAGAATTTCGGGGAGGAAATTTCCTAAACAGGGGGAGACTGTGACACCCGGCTATTTAGGCTGTACCATACAAATGTAACACGTGTCATGAATGAATAAAAAGGCTGTATTTGACTGATATTAATGTTTATATGTGATATTTGATGTGTTGGTAAATCCAAACTTTGATAAAAATTATGTTGGCAACAATAAGATAAACGCTTATCGTGTAACGAACAAAATGCGAAACGAATGTCGGTGACCACCCGATCAATGTTAAAATCCTAAA
This sequence comes from Helianthus tuberosus, assembly GCA_030545235.1. Taxonomy (NCBI): domain Eukaryota; kingdom Viridiplantae; phylum Streptophyta; class Magnoliopsida; order Asterales; family Asteraceae; genus Helianthus; species Helianthus tuberosus. Next base: position 116,292 of record JARYGA010034514.1, on the reverse strand, counting down.
AGTAATCTGTTATGATTAAAATGATAATTTTAATCATATCCAGAAGGAAAAATAAATTAAAACGTTAAGAAACTCTATTTTTCAAGTTTGAGCGCGTACCGCGCGATTCTTGTGACTTGAACACCCTGACTTTTGCGGAAGCGTATACGTGTGACTTGATCAGTATTCATTGCATTCGATTATAATAAACAACTATATGACTAAAATATGATGTTCATCCATTCATAAGTTTTAGAAACATTACAAACACAAGTTGTTTAAGTTCCAACCGACATAATTTTAAGTTAAGTTACAAACCATCCAAAGATAATAAGTTCCATAAATGGACTTTTCAACAAAAGACTAGTTTAACCATGGCTTTGCTTCATATATCTTATCCAGGATAAGATATACAAACCAAACCCTTCAAAAGTCGATGACATCTAATCTTGAAATTCACTTCTTGAAAACAATTCCAACACCGAAGATCCATCTAGTTTCCTAAAATACATTTAATTTGAAAACAATCAACAAAATTTGAGTGAGTTCATGCGTTTTATGTGAGCTCCAATAAACTTGTAAACATTTGAGAGATTCTTTTGATAACCGGTGTGTAAAGCGTCTATGAACAGATCGTTAATGTTTTGCAAGGACATAAATATATGTGGTGGCGTATTGAAGTACTCAAACCTAGCGAATTTCCTCTGGTCCATCCAGCTGGAACGACATAGTCACTACATGCGGCCACACAAGGACCCATGAGTGGGGCTCGCTACACCCGATAGATCTACCACTCCTGCTGTAACACCTGTGCCTCCACGGCCATCAAACAAATACCAAACCAATGAAATATTATATTTCATACTTGGGATTTGTAAAAATATGTGTATCATTTGCACATATCAATTCTTGTTCAATTTCAAACTCTAAATCGCTTTCTGGAAGGTTATACGCGCACTGATGCGTAAATATAACCAGTTTAATGCAACAAACACTCCGGAATAGTGACATAGGCTTACATACCTTAAATAACCTTTACATAACTTAGATATAAGTTTTGGAAGGTTTGGTGTGGTGAAATCAAAGTTTAATCGCTTATAGGGACTAAAGTTGACAAACTGCGAAAGTATGCCAATTTGAACTGTAACAGACATTCCGGAACATGACCATAAGTTAAACATACCATAAATATCCTTCACATAGCTTAGAAATAGGCTTTGAGGTGTTCGGTATGCTAAAATAAACTTTTGTGTCATTCAGGGACTAAAAGTGTCAAAAAGTGCACAAGTTTGCATTTTCGCGCATAACTTACGTTCTGAATACATCCGGACATCCAAAAATTTATGTAAGCATGAATATATTATGCTTTAGTGTTTGGCTTGCCAAAAATCCATTCGTTGCGTCATTTGGATCGTTTTTCGCGCTTATGCGCATTCCGTCGTAATTAAGCGAACATCGCGTTCGTACGACCAAACGAACCAACACCCGGCATATTTTTGAGCATGTTTCATGTCCACAATGTTTAGGCATCATTTTAGGGCCTTAAAGTTGGCTTTACGGGCCTTGGAAGTGTCGGAAATGGCCTTAAACACGTGCAGGGACTGAAACTGTTATTTCTGAAACTTATGTCTGATCTGTGACTGCTAGGCGGCCCGCCTCAGGATCCTTACATCCTCAGGCGGCCCGCGAGGCCCCTTCTGACCAGATTAATCGAATCTAACAGCAGTTTCCAGCTGTTTCGTTCACAACCACACATTCTCTTTCGCTTAGTCAGCTGATAAGGATCACTTTTAGCCACCATGAGTTTCCGACAAGTGTACGCCTTGGATCATGGCACGTTTTCCATCAAACGATCCTAACGGTGGACCATTTACTATAAATACCCATCCATCCCCAACTTCATTTCTCACTAGAATCTTGATTTGAGAGCTCTAAGTTGAAACCATTGTTTCATACCTGAGTTCTTGGATCGAGATTAGCATTCGGGGACCCTGGGTAAGTATTCTTTCGTTCTTTTATTTCTTTTCGAGTCTTTCGAGTCTGAAAGTCAAACTTTGTTTGACTTTCTGCGTTGACCAGTAATGGTCAATGCGAAGTTCGTTTGAACTTCGCAACGTGAGTGTAATCACGTTGGGTATAGTCCCTTGGGACTATGCCTACTGATTACCACGTTGTCTAGGGTCGTAGGGTAAGCGATCTGATAAATCGCTTATACCTCGAACCCGACCCATTTGGTCGATCATTAGGATCCGACCAATTACATTAGGTGACCATAGTAGGTAGGGAATAACCTTCCGAGGTTATACCCTATGGTCGCTTCGTTTAAGTAGTTGTATGATAGGTAGTTTATATGCCTTAGGTAAATTACCAGAATACCCTTTTCATGTATAATTGGTAATTAAGCATATGTAACCTAAACTTTTGTCACATAACTGATTATGTAACATGTTTAGGCATATAACACTTGTCATAGGACTAGTTAGACGGTCTGAACGCGTTTCACGCGCACGACGCGTTAAAGTAGCATAAGTTACCTTAATGGGTCGCGATGGGTCGAAAGCACTTAGGTTAGTCTCAATGTAGTATGTAGGTCTTGTTAAACCATATCATATGAGTTCCAACACTCATTTGGTTTACCAAGCCTCATCCTATCCGATCTCCCGATTTAAGTCCGGTTTATTTATATAGTTTTAGATTGCCGACTGATTCCGTGCTCTCTCTAGCTTTGTTTGGTTGTTGTTCAAGACCTCCAAGCATTCTCAGGCGAGTACATTATTCCCCTATTTTACTGCTTTCAATTGTTTTGGGGTGACTCATATGTGCTAAATGTTTTCGATGTTATAACGATGGTTTCAAAAACAATTAAGACGATTTATACAAAACTAATAACGATTTCAATAAAGTGAACAAACTTGTTGGTTGTAGTTACATAACAAATGACATTCATTAGCAATGATCAAGCCGACCAGTATTAGGTTATGGTACCATAGGATCTGACAAGTCCCGTTATTTACTACACCCGTAGTTATGTGTGGGTGTTGTTGGTAGCGACTGAATCTGTAATTATTAATTTACTCTTTGGTAAGGGTTTATTAATGCGAGTTGTTAATCTATCCTTTGGTAAGGGTTTATTAATGCGAATTGTTAATCTATCCTTTGGTAAGGGTTTATTAATGCGAGTCAAGAAGGTTTGAATGTTATTAGCGAGACGACCATTTAAGTAGTTTCACGACCTAAAACGAATTTAACGATTGGGTAAACGATTGGTTTTCACACGATGTTTTAACGATTGGGTAAACGATTGGCTTCAAAGCGATATACGGTTGGGTTTTGGTTACATATTACATGATTTACATTGGGCATGAACATTACTTTGGTGGTTTGGTTTGATTAAGTGATTAAGTAACAATGCGTGTGGAATATGATACAAGCATGGTGGATACGCCGCTGGTACTTCCTATATATAAGTGTTTGTATGGTATTACATATTGTAGCGTTATTCGAATCATTTCAGTTTGAGACATAGAACATTTTATACAGGTAACATACTTTTCACAAGACATTTATTTACAAACAACTTATCTTATACAAACTCATTTTACATGGTTATTCATTTAATCATGCATTATTCTCTTATTATACATATCACCTGAACTTATTATTTTTCAAATGATTTACAAAGGCAAAGCAAATTACAAGGTTCATGACTAAACATTTTCTTAAACAGAAGTCATGAATCTTATTTTCACAAAACCTATGTACTCGCCAGCATTTCTTTGCTGACCTCGTTTTCACATATGTTTCAGGTATTGTTGAATGATATCGATTGATAAGATGCATGCTCACATAGGACTGGACAAGGCCTTAGTGACTCAATAACAATGATAGACTATGTTTAATTTGTGTATTTAGATTTCCAGACGATGTAATTATTCAATGTTTAATAAAACGAAACACTTTTTGGTATCCATGGTTATGAAACATTAATTCTGTTGCAACACGCCCCGATGTTTCCGCCGCGATTTGTTGTTTTACGCGGTCGGGGTGTGACACCTGCCCCTCGATCTTAACAAGATTAATGGCACTTAAGAGTGCGCCTACCCAACCACACGATCTAACAGTTCATTCCCTAGCTAAACCATACCATTGAAACATGTATTCCACCCCTGAGAGTTATAAATCCGAAAACAGCTAAGAGAAAAGGGGGACATGAACTCACTGTTTTGCGTAACTTGCGTCGTAAACTTCACCGGCTGGTTTTGTAGGCCTCGTAACCTATATTTGTACTATGTACGTTAATCACTAGACTTGTAACACACGAGTACAAGTCACCATCTTAAGTTTATGCATTCATCTTTTGTATGTTCAACATTTGTGAGGGTCGTGCCCTTGTTTGTCGGGTCTCGCCCGTTTGTCGCATTATCGTACTTTGATTGCGTTATCGTCTGCTTGTGAATATGTATTTTACTCCCTAAAATATATTTTTATGTAATGTTTGACAAACAATAGGTGTTAAAAATAATCTATATTTTTAACTTGTTCCAAATATGTTACTTATATTATTTTCCCAAATATAAGTATAAGTAATTTGTTAAATAATATTTTCAATATTATTTTGTGTAACTAAACTTAGGTAAGTATACTTATATTTTCATGTAAATACTTGTGTATTTTACATTATTTTCCAAAAATAAATACTTTGATTTTAATACTTTCCGGAATTAAATTTCTTTAAAAGAATATACTTTTAAGACTTGTGTGAAATATATATTTTTTGTTTTCTTGTAAAATATATATATTTATTCTTGTCATTTTCCAATTTTGTACAATTTTTACTACTTGGTAATAGTTATATATATATTTGTCCAAAATGTATATTTATGTCCAGAATAGTCCATAAATTGTCTAAGTCCGAAATTCGTTAATGAATATATTTATGCAAATATATTTTCTTTTGTTTGTCCATATACCCTTTAATGGGTTATTTTGTATGAGTAATATTGGGTATTTGTCATGTATTTTTATGTGTATTTTGTTGGTGATACTCCTTGGGAGTATTTAGTGTATTTTCATCCTCCTGATACACTACTACATATAATACACATAATATACACATAGCACAAAATTTGGTGATCACTAAATACATATATTTTTCCTAATAATATACGTACTTAATATTGATTTTAACTTGAAGAAATTCTTATTTCTTAGCTTTTAATTTTGTATAAAAATTAGGAAACCTTGTTAAATATTTTTAAATGAAATTTTTTTTGGGGAATAAGTTTCATCAAAACTTATATTTTTCTAACTGCCAAAATTTTATAAAGATTTTGACATAGTTTCCCCTAAAAATGGAGGTTTCCCAAGTTTTCAAAACATGTGTCTATTTTCTTTTCATCACCAAAAACAATTTCCAACATTTGTCACAAGTATTATACAAAAATTTTATCATGTAAAACCTTATGATGAACTTGATTTTTGTTAAAAATGTGTAGTCTTTTAGATCTACACTTTTCATACAAAGATCTTTCAAAAACAAATGTTCTTGTAAAATTTAAACAAACTTTTTTATGAAACTTTAACTTACTAACTAAACCATCCATGAGTTTTAGGGTTTCAAAGTCTTGAAAAACATGTTCTAAAACCATTCTTATGCTTATTTAAAAGATCTTTTGTGACAACTGGCACTTTTTCATGTAATTTCCGTACAATGTGAACGGTAACTTGTAATATATGGTTGTGCATGATAGAACTATGATATGAATGATTTCATGATTTACTTTCAAAAGGCACACAAATACATTACATGATGCATGCAACTTATCATTGTTAAATGCAACTCAAAACAGTTCAATTCGTGCACAGACAAAGCTAGCACAATTATCAGATAAATAAGTAGTACTGGCAGATGTTCAGTACTCAGACATACATCATGTTAGGACATAAAATGAGGCTTAGAACCAAAGTTTATACTAGAACTTCATGTAGGAAAGTAAGTGTGACATATGTGCCTCTTTCACCATCATACAAATACAAAAACCAATGAAATATTGTGTTTCATACTTGGGATTTATATAAATACGTGTATCATTTGCACATATCAATTCTTGTTCGATTTCGAGCTTTAAATCGCTTTTTGGAAAGTTATACGCGAACTGATACGTAAACGTAATCAGTTTAACGCTACAAACACTCCGGAATAGTGACATAGGCTTAACATACCTTAAATAACCTTTACATAACTTAGAAATAAGTTTTGGAGGGTTTGGTGTGTCGAAAACAAGTTTATTCGATCGCAGGGACTATTTGTGTCAAACTGCGAAACTATACCGATTTGTATAGTAATGAACATTCCGGAACTTTATCATAAGCTAAACATACCATAGATATCCTTTACATAGCTTAGAAATAGGCTTTGAGGGGTTTGGTATGCGAAAATAAACTTTTTGATCAAACAGGGACTAAAAGCATCAAAAAGTGCATAAGTTTTCATTTTCGCGCATATCTTATGTTCTGAACATATCCGGACATCCACAAATTTTTGTAATCATTAAAATATTTTATTTTAGTGATTGGAATTCAAAAATACCATTCGTCGCGTAATTTGGATCGTTTTCGCGTCCGTATGTGTTTCGTCGTAATTAACCGAATAACGTGACCGTACGAGCAAATGAACCGACATTCGAGATAATTTCAAGCATGTTTCATGTCCCCTATGCTTTAACATCCTTATTGAGCCTTGAAAATGGGTTAACAGGGTTTAAACGCATTGAAAATGGCTTAAACGTGCTGCAGGGACCATTTTTGCCAGTTTTCAAAACTTTCTAGTTATGGGGTATGGTGGCGTAGCGCGACCCTAAAAGGGGTGGTGCCATGGCGCGACGCCAAGGCCCTGTTTTGACAGAAACATAAGTTTTCAGCAAGCTGTTTGAACTTGAGGGTCTTTTATGCAACTTTTTCAATACTATGAACTAGTTTTGGACCTCCCATTGTTTACTAAACCATGTTCCACAAGTGTATGGTTGGATTTGAGCCTTGATTCTTGCAAAAACACTTGTCAAGATCCTAAGAGCTCAAGACTTTCTATAAATACCCACTTGCTTCATTTGCTTTCTTCACACCATTTGATTTCAATTCTTCTCTAAGTTGAAGCTCTCACTTGTGAAGCTTCATACCAGAGAATTTTGAGTTCAAATCTTCCTTGCTTGGACCTTTTGTAAGATTCTTTCATGCTTTTATTGCTTTTCAAGCATGAAAGTCAAACAAAGTCAAACAGTGTTTGACTTTCTGCTTTGACCATGAATTTGGTCAAAACAAAGTTCGTTTGAACTTTGCAACGTGAGCGTAATCACGATGGTTATAGTCCCTTGTGAGTATACCTACTGATTACCACGTTGATTAGTCGAAGTGACGAGTCAAAGTTTCGGTCAAAATACGTGTATATGCGTATTTTGCAACGAAGCTATTTTCGGGTATCAAAACACCTTGTTTTGATATCAAACCTGTTTTCTAACTTAGTTAAATATGTTTTAGCATGTTTAACTCGTCACTTATAGTCTAGTGCTTGTTTAGGGTCGTAGGTCAAGCGGTCTAAACCACCGCTCAGACTTTCGAACCCAACCCGTTTGGTCGATCGTTAGGATCCGACCAAACATGTTTAGTGACCATAGTTGTATAGGGAATAACCTTCTGAGGTTATACCTTATGGCCACTAAATTTAATTAGTTGTATGATAGGTAGTTTATATGCCTTCGGAAAATGACCAAAATGTCCTTTTCATGCATAATTGGTATTTAAGCATATGTAACTTAACTTTTGTCACTTAAACTGATTATGCAACATTTTTAAACATGTTAGGGCATATAATACTTGTCATAGGACTAGTTAGGCATCTCGAACGCGCATTTGCGCGATCGACACGTTAAAGTGGCATAAGCTACCTTAATAGGTCGTAACGGGTCATAAGCACTTAGGATAGGTTCCGATTTAGAATGTAGGCTTTGTTAAACCATATCACACGAGTTCCTATACTCATTTGGTTTACGAGACCTCATTCTACCCGATCTTTCGATTTAGGTGTCGATTTATTAACTTAGCTATCCGATTACTAGGTGCTACTTGATTTCCTTGGTTTGCCTGAGCTTCGTTAAGTTCATTAGATCGAGGAAACTTTGCACTTCAAGTGAGTACATAGTCCCCTCTTTTACCGTTTTCAATTGTTTTGGGGTGATTCATAGGTGCTAAACGATTTCGAGTTTCCTAAAATGAATGCTATGGTTTATATTGAACTATTAAACCACTGGAGCTATTGAACTATGTGAACGATTTGAACTATTGAACCACTGGAACTATTTGAACCATTGGAACTATTTGATCTATGTGAACTATTTGAACTATTTGAATGATTGGAACTAATTGAACTATTAAACGATTGGGTTATGGTAAGTGATTAGGTAACGGGGCAGGTGTAATGTGATAAAAGCATGCTAGATACGCCGCTGGTACTTCCTATATATAAGTGCTTTTAACACATTACATGTCGTTGCGCTATTTAGATCACTTGGATGAACGATTTCTAAACGATGTCACTTAACGATGTTTACTAAATGATATAAACCATACGAGTTTTATTACGAGAATGATTTACAATTTGGTTTACTTAAACAAATGTTTTGGGTTAAGATTCATGGCAACGAGATTTTATAAACTATAACAAACTTATTTTAAGTTGGTTATTCATATTGCAATACCAAACTCATTTCAATACAAGGTTTTCAAGTAACGACTCTTGTAGTCAAACGAGGTATTGCAACATGTAAACGAGCCATGAATCCGATACTTTTACAAAACCTATGTACTCGCCGGCATTTTTATGCTGACGTATTTTCACATATGTTTCAGGTACCATAGTTCATGATGTTTGATGATGATTATGATGCATGCTCACATAGGATGGACGAGGCCTTAGTGATTTAATAACAATGAGAGACAATTGTTCATGTTTTGTTTCTGATTTCAATACAATGTAATAAACTTAATTCAATAAAACGAAACTTCAAATCCATGTGTTGTGAAACAATGATTCTGTTACGACACTCCCTGACGTTTCCACTGCGGTTTGTTGTTTTAACGTGGTCGGTGTGTGACAAAAAAGTTGGTATCAGAGCTCATGTTTATAGGGAATTAGGTTATTCGTAATGCTTTGACCTAGACTATAACCTTCCTTGGATCCTTACACAAGATTCTTGTGTTTAGATCTTAAAACAATACCGTTGCCTATCTTTAGGTGACAACCACAACATGAACACGAAATACGAATCCGACTTGAAAACTAATTATCTCCTCATTAATGATTTGTTATAAGGTTTTGAACCTTCAAAGTTTTCAAAATCTCGTCAAAGTTTGGGTCTTATTAATGTGAACACGTGTAATCTGGAAGGGTGGATGCCTGTATCCCGAGTTTTCTGTCTAAGGCTAGAGTGTTTGTACAAATCCACATAATCGGACCAGTCATTCTTACCTGGGAACTCTTGGGATGAGTGTCCACTTATAGGCTAAAGCATGTCTTCACGATACATTAATATGACCTGCTTACTTTGATTAGTCACCATGTTGTTTGTTTTCCCTAGGCAACAACAATCTTTATGCGTTGTCGATATATTTAAACATTATGTTTTGATTATCCGATAACATCCCACTTGTTTCCTCCCATGTCTTCCATTATCTTTAGGATGCCTCTTCATCGCAGCGACACTCAAATGTATGAACTGGCTACTACAATTGCCAAAAAATAGGCATAGTACTCCAGAGGACCGTTGAATTAGCTGTTACCATGACCCCTCTCAAGGATGAAACCACCCGAGAGACACCAAAGGAAACAAAAGCCAAGCCTTCACGAAAATCAAGGAAGCGTAAAGCTTCAAAGAATCTTCCAGCAGTTGCTCCAAATCAAGCGGGACCTAGCCAGGTAACAACACCACCAACTAAGAAGCCATAAAAGGGAACTGCTCCTTTGTGCAATCAATGCAATCGTCATCATCCAAATCAAACACCATGTTTCAAATGTACCCACTTTGGACGATAGGGACATTTGGTTAACGCATGCCGTTTTGCTATCCAAAACAAAACGGATGCAACTCCTGCTACTGCTCAAGCACCATACCCACCTGGATCTTGCTACAACTGTGGTGAGATGGGCCATTTCCAAAACAATTGCCCAAAGCTTGCTAATGCAAATCCAGCACATGGATGAGCATTCGACCGACTGGAAGACGATGCTATTTGGAACAATCGAACTCTATGTATTATTTCCTTTTGTTATCCAAGTCTATAAAACAATTATTTTGGTTTTTCAATAAATCTTTATTTGGATTACGATATATGAAAACAAGTGTGGTTACACGTATAAACGACATATATCTTCAATACCGACACCAAGGAACCGCGTTCCTTGCAAAACAAACTACTCTCGTAGTTCTTTCATTTTTGTGATCACTCGTGATCTCTACGAAAATCCTGAGTACTCGTTCCTTCTAAGAAACGAAGTACAAGGTGCGAGATTACAACTCCGGACGAATACCCGAAATACCACTTTAAATCATTAATAGGACACTCAAGGGTACTTCCATAAGCCCTTGATTGGTCTTACATATCATGTCTTCCTGACTTTATGATATTTTACACTGCATGTGATTTCAAAAGATTATGCATGTTTTCTAAAACCTCATACATACTTTCAAAATCATCTCACATGGTTTTAAAACATTTCATAAAAATATTTACCCAATTTACTTAGTACATGATTTCAAAAACATTACAAAAAGGTTTTCAAAAACATATTTTTAAACAATTCCAAGCATAGCTTTCAAAAACAATCTGCCCGTATGTTGCCTTAGCATACGTGGTACACGATTATCAAGAACACCCTGTTTCGTACGCCGACTTAGCATGCTTAACACAATGATTTCAAGGATCCGTTTGCTTCATATGTTGTCTTAGCACATCTAGCACATTCATTTCATAAACCCTATGCTTCGTATGTTGTCATAGCATACCTAGTACAAGGTTCCTAAACTCTTCCCGCTATACGAATTCCAAGTCTTTATAGGATCTTCTTCATAGTTAGATCCATGTAAATGTTTAAAGAACAAAATCAAAGTCCTTAATTGGATTCTTTGTATGCTTTAATACGAATATCACGATTCTTTGAGAACGAAATCGAATCCTTATAAGATTGTCCTATCTTTATAAGATAAAATTCTTGAGGATGTTTGAAGTGCTAGTTGAAGTCCATTGACTGGATTCCTGGTATACTTTGAATGCCCGTGTACAAATCAACATCAAGTTAATAACAATCTAATAACGAATTAAATAACCAAGTGAACAATTGTGTAACTATTATGAGCTTACGTGTTTTTGTGTTGACCTAATCAAATTAAAGTTATCACAAAATTGTTCGGCCGATTCTATCCCCTACACATTATAAAATAAACTATGCGAATTGTGCAAGTAATTACGTAATTATGGATGCATACATAATTATGGAATTCAGTGCACAGAAACCATAGGTTTTGTCATGTATCAATATAAACAAGAAACTAAAGTTAACTCTATTCATTTCCATTTCTGATGAAGTATCCGCTGAGGAAAAATGAACTGGCTATTCATTTTTCACTTCTGAAAGAAATACCCGCTGAAAGAAATAAATAATCTATTCATGAACCGTGTTCATTTTCATTTCTTATGAAGTACCCCCTGAGGAAAATGAATTATCCATTCATTTTCGCTTCTGAGAAATATCCCCTGAGGAAAATGAACAAATTCATTTTCATTTCTAATGAAGTACCCACTAAGGAGAATGCATCATCCATTCATTTTCACTTCTGAAGAAATATCCACTGAGGAAAATGAATAAATTCATTCCATTTCTGACGAAGTACCCACTGGGAAAAATGAATTGATCATTCATTTTCACTTCTAAAGAAATACCCGCTGAGGGAATGAATAATCCTGCATCAATTTTGTCGTTTTCATTTCTAATGAAGTACCCACTGAAGAGAATGAATCATCCATTCATTTTCACTTATGAAGAAATATCCACTGAGGAAAATAAATAAATCCATTCCACTTCTGATGAAGTATCCATTGAGGAAAATGAATTATCCATTCATTTTCACTTCTGAAGAAAAATCTATTGGGGAATGAATAATCCTGTATCAATTCCTTCATTTCTACTTTCGACGAATTACCCACTGAGGAAAATGAATCATCCCTTCATTTTCACTTCTGAAGAAATATCCATCGGAGGAAATGAATATCTTTTTTTTCTATAATCCTTCATTTCTACTTCTGACGAAGTACCCACTGAGGAAAATGAATCATCCATTCATTTTCACTTCTGAAGAAATATCCATCAGAGTAAATGAATATCTTTTTTTTCTATAATCCTTCATTTCTACTTCTGACGAAGTACCCACTGAGGAAAATGAATCATCCATTCATTTTCACTTCTGAAGAAATATCCATCGGAGGAAATGAATATCTTTTTTTCTATAATCCTTCATTTCTATTTCTAACGAAGTACCCACTGAGGAAAATGAATCATCCATTCATTTTCACTTCTGAAGAAATACCCATCGGAGGAAATGAATATCTTTTTTTTCTATAATCCTTCATTTCTACTTCTGACGAAGTACCCACTGAGGAAAATGAATCATCCATTCATTTTCACTTCTGAAGAAATATCCATCAGAGGAAATGAATATCTTTTTCTATAATCCTTCATTTCCCTTTCTAATAAAAGAATCAATTGGAGAAAATGAATTATCCATTCATTTCCGCTTTTAAAGAAATACCCATTGGAAATGAATGACCTAATCATCTTTCATCTCCATATCTGACGAAGAATCCATTGGAGAAAATGAATCACCCATTCATTCTCGCTTCTGAAGAATATCCACTGGAGATATGAAATACAAATCCTTACAAGATCTTTCTGTCTTAATAGTTAGATTCTTAAGGGATACCCACATAACTACTGGTTAGTTGGATCTTTATCATTAATCAAATTACTCGTTCCCACTTCCTACTTTATCTAAGGAAGCACCCACTAGGGAACGGTAAAAGTTACGCCTTGCATGGAATTCCCTGACGGATTACTCTATGCAAATAGATGACGCCCTAGATCCCCTACAAGACGATTGTTTAGCACAACATTACAGACATACTCCTATGAATAAATTTCGGGACGAAATTTCCTAAAGTAGGGGAGACTGTGACATTTGTGCCTCTTTGACCATCATACAAATACAAAAAACCAATGAAATATTGTGTTTCATACTTGTGATTTGTATAAATACGTGTATCATTTGTACATATCAATTCTTGTTCGATTTCGAGCTTTAAATCGCTTTGTGGAAAGTTATACACGAACTGATACGTAAACGTAATCAATTTACGTGACAAACACTCCGGAATAGTGACATTGGCTTAACATACCTTAAATAACCTTTACATAACTTAGAAATAAGTTTTGGACGGTTTGGTGTGTCGAAGACAAGTTTATTCGATCGCAGGGACTATTTGCGTCAAACTGTGAAACTATGCCGATTTGTATAGTAACGAACATTCTGGAACTTAATCATAATCTAAACATACCATAAATATCATTTACATGGCTTAGAAATAGGCTTTGAGGGGTTTAGTATGCGAAAATAAACTTTTTGATCAAACAGGGACTAAAAGCGTCAAAAAGTGCATAAGTTTGCATTTTCTTGCATATCTTACGTTCTGAACATATCCGAACATCCAAAAATTTTTGTAATCATTAATATATTTTATTTTAGTGATTGGAATGCAAAAATACCATTCATCGCGTAATTTGGATCGTTTTCGCGTCCGTTCGTGTTTCGTCATAATTAACCAAATAACGTGACCGTACGACCAAACAAACTGACATCCGAGATAATTTCAAGCATGTTTCATGTCCCCTATGCTTTAGCATCCTTATTGAGCCTTGAAAATGGGTTAACAGGGTTTAAACGCATCGAAAATGGCTTAAACGTGCTGCAGGGACCATTTTTGCCAGTTTTCAAAACTTTCTTGTTATGGGGTAGGGTGGCGTAGCGCGACCCCAAAAGGGGTGGTGCCGTGGCGCGACGCCACGGCCTTGTTTTGATAGAAATATCAGTTTTCAGCAAGTTGTTTGAACTTGAGGGTCTTTTATGCAACTTTTTCAATACTATGAACTAGTTTTGGACCTCCCATTGTTTACTAAACCATGTTCCACAAGTTTATGGTTGGATTTGAGCCTTGATTCTTGCAAAAACACTTGTCAAGATCCTAAGAGCTCAAGACTTTCTATAAATACCCACTTGCTTCATTTGCTTTCTTCACACCATTTGATCTCAATTCTTCTCTAAGTTGAAGCTCTCACTTGTGAAGCTTCATACCTGAGAATTTTGAGTTCAAATCTTTCTTGCTTGGACCTTTTGTAAGCTTCTTTCATGCTTTTATTGCTTTTCAAGCATGAAAGTCAAACAACGTTTGACTTTCTCCTTTGACCATGAATTTGGTCAACACAAAGTTCGTTTGAACTTTGCAATGTGAGCATAATCACGATGGTTATAGTCCCTTATGACTATACCTACTGATTACAATGTTGATTTTGGGTATCAAAACACCTTGTTTTGATACCAAACCTGTTTTCTAACTTAGTTAAACATGTTTTAACATGTTTAACTCGTCAAAATACATGTATATGCGTATTTTGCAACCAAGCTATTTTCGGGTATCAAAACACCTTGTTTTGATACCAAAGCTGTATATGCGTATTTTGCAACGAAGCTATTTTCGGGTATCAAAACACCTTGTTTTGATACCAAACCTGTTTTCTAACTTAGTTAAACATGTTTTAACATGTTTAACTCGTCACTTATAGTCTAGTGCTTGTTTAGGGTCGTAGGTCAAGCAGTCTAAACCACCGCTTAGACTTTCGAACCCGACCCGTTTGGTCGATCGTTAGGATCCGACCAAGCATGTTTAGTGACCATAGTTGTATAGGGAATAAACTTCTGAGGTTATACCTTATGGTCACTTAGTTTAATTAGTTGTATGATAGGTAGTTTATATGCCTTAGGAAAATGACTAAAATGCCCTTTTCATGCATAATTGGTATTTAAGCATATGTAACTTAACTTTTGTCACTTAAACTAATTATGCAACATCTTTAAACATCTTAGGGCATATAATACTTGTCATAGGACTAGTTAGGCGTCTCGGACGCGCATTTGCGCGAACGACACGTTAAAGTGGCATAAGCTACCTTAACAGGTCGTAACGGGTCATAAGCACTTAGGATAGGTTCCGATTTAGAATGTAGGCTTTGTTAAACCATATCTCATGAGTTCCTATACTCATTTGGTTTACGAGACCTGATTCTACCTGATTTTCTGATTTAGGTGTCAATTTATTAACTTAGCGATCCGATTACTAGGTGCTACTTGATTTCCTTGGTTTGCCTGAGCTTCGTTAAGTTCATTAGATCGAGGATACTTTGCACTTCAAATGAGTACATAGTCCCCTCTTTTACCGTTTTCAATTGTTTTGGGGTGATTCATATGTGCTAAACGATTTCGAGTTTCCTAAAACGAATGCTATGGTTTATATTGAACTATTGAGCCACTGGAGCTATTGAACTATGTGAACGATTTGAACTATTGAACCACTGAAACTATTTGATCTATGTGAACTATTTTAAATGTTTGAACCGTTGGAACTATTTGATCTATGTGAACTATTTGAACTATTTGAATGATTGGAACTAATTGAACTATTAAACGATTGGGATATGGTAAGTGATTAGGTAACGGGGCGGGTGTAATGTGATAAAAGCATGGTGGATACACCGCTGGTACTTCCTATATAAGTGCTTTTAACACATTACATGTCGTTGCGTTATTTAGATCACTTGGACGAACGATTTCTAAATGATTTCACTTAACGATGTTTAATTAATGATATAAACCATACGAGTTTTATTACGAGAACAATTTACAATTTGGTTTACTTAAACAAATGTTTTGGGTTAAGATTCATGGCAACGAGATTTTATAAACTATAACCAATTTATTTTAAGTTAGTTATTCATATTGCAATACTAAACTCTTTTCAATACAAGGTTTTCAAGTAACGAATCTTGTAGTCAAACGAGGTATTGCAACATGTAAACGAGCCATGAATCCGATACTCTCACAAAACCTATGTACTCGCCGGCATTTTTATGCTGACGTATTTTCACATATGTTTCAGGTACCATAGTTGATGATGTTTGATGATGATTATGATGCATGCTCACATAGGATGGACGAGGCCTTAGTGACTTAAAAACAATGAAAGACAATTGTTCATGTTTTGTTTCTGATTTCAATACAATGTAATAAACTTAATTCAATAAAAAAAACTTCAAATCCATGTGTTGTGAAACAATGATTCTGTTATGACACTTCTCGACGTTTCCGCCGCGGTTTGTTGTTTTAACCCGGTCGGGGTGTGACAGTAAGGGTTATTAAACTGCCTTCCGAGTAGGGATGACAAAAATACCCGAAACCCGACACAAATGGGACGGGTATACCCGATACCCGACGGGTATTGGGCCGGGTATGGGGTTAGTTTTAAAAAATTTTGCGGGTATGGGTTGGGTATGGGATTGGGTGATAACTGACCCGATTACCCGAAACCACATACCCATTTACCCGAACTATATACTCGATCATATACCCGAAGTTTTTAATTTATATTTTTATTTTCCATTAACCCTTATCTATTAGTGATTCATTTTAGTATGTTCATAATGTGAAAAAAATAAATTTTCTTTTAGCATATGTATTTGATGATAGTATTTATATTTTGTATGTTGTGAAATATATACATATAAGTATATAACTATTATAAAGTTATTATTGATTTATGATAAAACTTATATGTATGTAATGTATATTTTTTAATTTATAATAGTTGTCGCATAAATAAAATTATATAATAATTATAATAGTAAAAAATGTATTTAGAAATACCAATGTATATCTTTTAACAAACTAATGGGTATACCCGATACCCGCGGGTATACCAGGTACCCGATGGGTAATTACCCGACAAATACCCGACGGGTATTGGGTCGGGTATGGGACATGATTTTACAATCGGGTATGGGTATGGGATTACCAATACCCGACCCGAACCCGACCCATTGCCATCCCTACTTCCGAGTGACGAATAAACACTAAAAAGTACCCGAAACACACTCTAAATGCAAAACTCTGCAAAATTCAGCAATTAAAGATCC
Source organism: Helianthus tuberosus (assembly GCA_030545235.1). NCBI lineage: Eukaryota > Viridiplantae > Streptophyta > Magnoliopsida > Asterales > Asteraceae > Helianthus > Helianthus tuberosus. Next base: position 98,972 of record JARYGA010034514.1, on the reverse strand, counting down.
AAATATTATGCAAAAATAAGGTTTAAGTGTCCAGAATAACTTCTAAAGTATCTGGAATGAAAACTGTCATAAAAGGCATCTCATAACACACTAAAATGCGCAATTTAACACCTTAACAAACCGGTAACCAAACGAATAACCGGACACTACCCGAAACACCAAAAATTGAACTGGAAGCATTGTTTTAATGTTACAAGACTAGTTATTAGCAATGAACACCATATCACACACCAAAACACCTAAACACATTAAACCCCTAACTAAGTTACTTAAATTCTAACTAATTATGTAACTTACCATTGAAACTCAACCAAGACCCCCCTCCACCCCCCCTTTGGTGATCGGTCAACAAGGGCCCCACATCTCACCATTTTCTTGAATATTTTAATTGTGATGTTGCATTGATATTGAACATTATATCCTTTGTGTAAAAGAATGTTGGAAGATAAAGAGCACATAATCCCCTAAGCTTCACCACTTCATCATACACCTTTCAAACAACAAAAACACTTCTCCACTTCCCTCATATTCTCGTCCAACATACCACCATAATCATCTCCATTTTTCTTCAACTTTCTACATAATCTAAGCACATTATAAGGTGAATCAAGGCTAGATAAGAAGGTTGCAAGCAAGGGAACTTGACGGACCATCTTGAGGAGCTATTAACCATCTCTTTTCTTCTTCATCTTTGATTTTTTAATCCCTAGCCTTTGTGCTAGTAGTAAGCACTCTTGATCTTGTTTTTACACTTTATTTTAGTGGTTAAAGTATGTAAGTAACTAAGAATCTAAAGATCACACCAAAACAAGAAGATGAACATAAGAATAAAGCTCAAAATCATGAAGATCTAAATTGTTTAGTGTATGTGATGAACTTGTTTGTTGATTTCTTGAGTGTATGGTGTAGATCATCACATAAAAGCTTGCTAGATGATGATTTAAAACATGATCTAGCAAGGATAAGGATGGATCTTGAAAGATCCATGATGATCATCCTTTATGTTAAGTATGAACTTGAAAATAAAGTTGATTTTGTGTAGGATGATGGTTCCTACATGTTGTAAGTCTTAAAAATGAAAGATTTCAAACATGAAAGTTTCAAGAAAACCAAAGTCTACTTACAAAGAACATGGTTTAAGTTTTAAAAGAAAATAAACATGCTTCATGTGTTGAAATGGAGCCACTAAAGTGTATAAGCTATGAAAAATTCAAGAAAATGATTTTTTGAAAAAATGTGTTACAAGTTGTGAAGATGGAAATTTTGTAAGAATGAGTTTTATGAAATAAGAATCATGTTTTTAGTGTTAGTAAACCATGTTAAACATCATGTTAAAATACTACAAGATTTTATAAATCTTCAAGTTCATACCTTCATGTAGAAATATGTTTATGGCACATGGTAAGTTGTAGAAAGTTGTTGATGATTGTTGGTGAAATTTTGAAATCGAAAATGATATGCTAATAAGCATGGAAACCTCCATTTTCAAAGGAAACTATGGCAAAATTTTTGTAAAAATTCAACACTTAGAAAAAATATGTTTAAACAAGTGTTTACAAGTGATTTTTGATCATGGTTTTAAATATAAAATTTGCCATAATTTTTGTTATAAAAATTACAAGTATTGGAGGTTGATTTTCAATAATAAAAATGACTAAGTATATATTTAGGGAAATATATATTTAGAAGTCACAAAATTATGTGCTACATGTATATTGCTTGTATTAGTTGTACTAAAAATTAGGAACTTGAAAAATGATATACCACACCAAAATACTAAAAATCACAAGAAAATAAATATATAACTTACACACAAATATTGGACGATTCGGACAATGGACACTTCAGACTATATATATTTATATATAGGGGATGGATCATGAGAAAACTAGTTTAAATGAGAAAACCAAAAAACTAACTAAAAAAGCTTAAAAAACATACCAAATTATTTTTTTACAAATTGTTATAAAAAAATCGCTAGTTTTTATGCATGAAAAAATATTTTCAAAATTTTTTTTTGTTGTATTGCACATGTGCACTATTACGGATATAGTGCACATGTGTAGTACACATATAATGCACATGTGCAGTACAACAAAAAAAAAATTGTATATAAAAATAGCGACTTTTTGATAAAAATTGTAAAAAAAAAATTTGGTATGTTTTTAGCTTTTTTTTAGGCTTTTTTAGTTAGTTTTCTAGCTTTCTCATTTAGATGTAGTTTTCTCATGATCCCCTCCCTATATATATATATATATATAGGGTCAGGATTTAGAGAGAACAACTAAAAGTGTGAGAACGGTGAGAACGATTAGAAACCGTCAGATCAAAACAATCTATGGACTACATGACGCTATGGCATTTTCGTAAATAACATCACTTTTATTAGTGTGGCGCGCTTCCATAAGGGCAAAAAGGTAAATGTTTATATACAAAACACATCAAAGCTTGACCGAATCATATATACTTCCTAGAAAAACCTCCCCGAAACCAACGTAAAACGCGAAAACCCTAGAAAACGCGAAATAACAAAAACTATGGCGTCCAAATATCAAACCAGATCCAGAGGAAAAAAACATAGTGGGTTAACTTCGATTTACATTGTGCTAGTTTATGCTGCTTTTGGCGTTCTAATTTTAACAAAAATTTGTAGTTTCTACAAGGGGGGAAGGGTCATCTGCTCCAAAACGCCAAAAAACGAATGAGCAACGAAAGAAGACAACAAGAGGCCATGGTACATAAATGTTACTTTTCGTGATGTAAAAATACACTTTCATACTTTGTTTCCAAAACGCCAAAATATGTATCGTTTGTTACTAAAGGCCACAACACATGAATCCTGTCATAGCTTTGTTACTAAACGCCAAAAAAATGTATGGTTTCTGTTATAAACGCCATTTAACTGTTATTGAGTTATTCAACATCTATAATCTCTTATTGATTTATAAAACGGCATAAATGTATCATAGTTATGTTAAATTATACTTTTAAAACGCCATAAAATAAAACGCCATGAAATCATTTTTATAGGCGAAGATAGGTTAAGATTGAGAATAAATTTCCATACTGGAAAGGCCCAAAACGCCAATAAGAGGAAGGCATTAAGTCATAATGTGGAGGTTGAGGAAGAACCATATCATGAGTTCAGTATGGCTAGGATCTTGTCAAGAGTAAAACCTACAAACTTGACTTGTTGGTTTATGAATCTAAACGAAAATCAAAGAAAGACAGTACACCAAATGGGGTTTGGTGCTACACTAAAGTTGAAAATAGACATCGTAGCGACAATGCTTGCGTATTGGTTGGTTGAAAATTATAATGAAAAGACAAACACCCTAAACGTTGGCAACCATACTATACATATAAATGAAGAATTAGTAAACTCTTTAACGGGTATACCAAATGGAAGGGTGCCCGTGAACATGAAAAAACAAGAAAAATGCAAGTTGTTATTCATGATGAAGATGATGGGGATGATGTTGAGAATGAAGATGAAGATGGTGTGCACAATGTCGATGAGCATGATGATGAGTTTGATGATGATGATGGTTTTGATCAGGATGGCCATTATAACTATGAGGTGCAAAACGCCATGGCCTTCAATGATGATGAAGAGGCTTCACTTCAAAGGATGGAGAATGAGGATAGAGAAAGCCGGGAAACGATGTTTGAAGTTTCTGCATCAGGAAATCATGCTCTTATAAGAGCAGTAACACAGTATGACAACATTTTTCATGATGAAAAAGAACAAAACAAAGAACCTGAAGAGGTATGTTGTTCAAATAATAAACTAAAAAAAACCCAAAAAGCACCATGATAAACAAAATCCTTTTATTTAATATAACAGGAAATGGCTGATAAATTGGATGGAGCATACAAAGAATTAGAAGACTGTTACAATAAAATGAGCGCATTGTTAAAACAATCAAAGACTGAATACCCAAACAGCCTTCTGGTACACATTAAATACTCACAATGTATGACATTGTTGGACAACATCTCAAAATTTGTTGATGAAAACGCCAAAGAAAGGCCAGCTGAAATAGAAGAAGATACACAAGAAACTGAGGTTGAAAATGAGGTGGTACTAGGAGATAAAAATGAAGAAGAAGTGGAAAAGGAGATGGCTGAAAAAGAAAACACCATTGAAGAGCAAACAGTTCATGAAAACGCCAAAGAATTTGAAAATGAAGAACAAGGAGAAGAAGGATGTGAAAATGAAGAAGAAAGGGAGAAGGAGATGGCTAGAATTGAAAACGCCATTGAAGTGGAAACAGTTGATGAAAACGCCATGGAAGTGGAAATAGTTCATGAAAACACCATTGAAGTTGAAAATGAAGGAAAATGAAAAGAAGAAGGAGAAGGAGAAGGAAAAGGAAAAGGGGAAGGAGAAAAAGAAGAGGAAGGGGGGGGGGGGTGGGAAGGGAATGGTGAAGCGGATGGAGAAAGAGAAGGAAAAGGAGAAAGAGAAGGGGAAGGAGAAGGGGATATAAGGGATGTGGCAATAGAACAAAACGCCGAACCCTAGATTGCTACAACAGCCCCCATATATGATGATGAAGAGGATACTATATCATCAGATGAAGATGTAAACGAAAACGAAATTGAGAGGTGGAGTTGTGATTTCAAGACACTTGAATATCACATATCAAGATACAATGGGGAAAAAATAATTAAGAGGAATATTGCTGAGATTTTGGAGCAGCAAGGACAAGATCTAAAACAAATGATTGATATTAAAGAAGGTCTTGATAATTCAAGGATGGTGGATGAAGTAATTAAAGCAATAAAAAACATCTGCAACCTGCTGAAGAGACCCCAAAAATGCCTGTATTTTATAGGACACCAAACATCGCCACGACAGAAACACAAGACAGTCAGGCATTGAACACTGAAAAAGAAAAAACTGAAGGGGAGATAGTGAACAAAAGTGTTAACCAACAAGGGGCAGTGTTTGATAAAACGCCATATGAACAGCCACCAACTACATCTGGGAAAAACCTCTTGAAAAGTTTTAAAGAGGAATAGACACTCAATAAACCCCAGGATGAAAATGCCATCAGCACATCACCACCAAAAACGCCAAACATGTCAGATGTGCAGGAAAAAGGTGATGAGGACAACACTCCAGACATCACAAAGCTGATGCAAGAAAATACAATTTTAAACCCTGAAGAGCTGCCTGGTGATGAAAAAGCTGATAAAAATGATGAAGAAGAAAAAAAATATAAAAAAAATGTGGCTGAAGAGGAGAAGAGAGATAAAAAATTGAGCAAGGCATGTTTGTCACCTTATCTAAGGAGGCAATTGGTAATACATGAAAGAAAGGACAAACCCTGAAAATAACCTTTCCACATACATCTTCACTAGAATCGGCGATTATGAGTATGTACACTTCTCTCAAAAATAAAACGCCAAACTTTACATTCATAATGTTTACTTGAGAATATGCATGCAAAAACAATCAAAACACCATGTATTATAATAGAATGAGTTTGTATAACTAAAACGCCAATTGATGTTTTTTTTAGAACTGAGCTGTTCAAGATGGGAGAAAAGTTTCTCATGAGGGTGATCTGTGAGAGCTTAAACCAGGATTTCAAGCACACGTCTCAATTATTTTATGTTGGGCACATATCCTGAACTATGAAGAAAGATACAAGGCTCATGAATCACCCTCAAGGTTATTCTGCACAGAATTACTGCTGGTAACTCTTTTGCTATATATAGTTGATAAAATTATAATAGGACATTGTTTAGTTGTTTAATTCTTTGGTACTCAATATTACAGAATACTCCGGCATACTACGAAACGACAAAAGAAGATGCACGAAACAAAGAATTCAACAGAAACATGGAAACTGTTCTGAAAAACACACGTTTCAAAGGAGACAATAAACAAAAAACCATCAAGGATTATGAACTGGTCTTCGTGCCAATAATCTGGGAAAGACATTTCTATGTTGTCTGTTTCAACATGAAACACGATAAAGTTGATGTATTGGACAACAGCGGTGTTGGGGATAACGTCAGCATCAAAAAAAGTATGAAGGATGGGTGGAAAAATTGGTAAGTATCTTAAAAACTTTGAATATAGGAACTATGTTGACAAAACGCCAAACTAATATATGCAAAAAAAATGTGAAACTGCAGCACGGAGCTTTTGCAAACTACTTGCGTATAAAAAATCACCCAAAGCATAGATCATGAGCAAGGCAAAGGTTGTCAGACAAAAGATGGATTGGAGGACAAAGTCTAACATCATCGACTGTGGGATTTTCGCAATGAGGCATATGGAAAAATACATGGGGGATATAGCTCATTGGAGAAGTGGTTTGGCAACAGAAGATGCCCCAAATCAACTCCAACAAAGACAGCTAAATGACCTAAGGGTAAAATACATTGGAAAAATCCTGCTTCATAGCGCAAATGAAAACAGAAAACTACTGACAAGTTGTCTAAATAATTTCATGGCTTTAGGGGGAGAAAAAATACGTGAAATGTTTGACAAAGCAGGCGAGAGAATAGCACCAAGAATGGAAGAATAAGTAGATTAGCTAAACGCCATGGATTTTAATGTTGACTATTGTGTTTTACTCTTTAGATTATTAGATCTACATGTTTGGTTGTGTGATCTTCTATAGTATTTGTGCAAATAAAAGAAAATGCCATGATTAGAATAATTAACAAATAGTAACCATTTAAAACATAAAATACATTAAAAAAGGGTTAAAAAAACTAAATTAAGACAAGTAGAAAACACAAAAACGCCAAATCTATAGGAAATTAATAAAACGCCATTAAAACATAAACGCCATTAGTAAAAAAACATACTTAAAAAAAAACGCCATGAAAAACAAGCATAAAGATGAAAAGGCCATTAAAACATGAACGCCATTCGTAAAAATATATTTAAAAAAAACGTCATGTAAAACTAGCATAAAGATGAAAACGCTATTTATATTTAATTATTTTTGGGCAAAAGAATCATAACGCCATTGTTTAGCGGGAAGTGGACAATGACAATTGTACCCCGGCATAACAATTAGCGCTCCCTGCCACGTGTTGGGCCAGGATCCGTTCTCACAATTCTCACAATTTTCACTGTTCTCTCCTGATCCCGTTTCTATATATATATAGGGGATGGTTCAAAAGAAAACCACTTTTAACGCGAAAACTCGAAAACTAACTAAAAAAAAGCCTAAAAACACATCAAAAAGAAAAAAAAAAATATTTTTTCAATTTTTTTACAAAAAATCGCAGGTTTTTTATATAAAATAAAACTTAAAATTTTTTTTTTGTATTACACATGTGTAATACTACACATGTGTATGTGTACTACTAAAAGTGGCGAAAATTGGTATGCAAAAAAAAAAGATCGGTTTCTTGGTTAGACGCGTTCACGAGCTCGAGGATGAGCTTGCACATCTTCGCAGTTTGATCTTTCCTACTCCTCCACCACCTCCAGCACTCTAGGCCTTTTGTTTTGTAGGTACCTTTTGACATGATGACTAGGACTGAGCCCAAGACACTTGAAGACCTAAGAAGACTAGTGTAGAAGGAAATAGTTACTACTTTTGTATTGTTATAAACTTGTATGACTGAGGTGATGTAACCTCGAGTCCATTTTGTTTTTCTTCTATTAAAAACAATGTATCAAGTTGTCGAACATATATGAAAGTTTAGTGGTTGTTTTCTTGTTTATACATTGTCGATTAAATGTGCATGTGATGTTTATGTGATTACATGTTTGTTTGCTGTGATGATCAGTTATGTTATATGTATATATATATATATATATACCTCATAGACAATTATTTGGTGAATGATGTCTAACCTACCCGATGCTTCTTGCTAGAGGAAAATGCCGCCAGACGCAACACAAACACAAATATGTTACCGAGAACTGAGGCTGAACTCAATGAGCGCATATCCCATGTTATAGCACAGCATGAAGCCCTCCTCTCTGAACACAGCGGTAGCACTTCAGGAAAAAAAAAATCCTCCCACAAGTAATTTTAAGTCACCCAAGACACATTACAAATCTTTTGGATATTTCTAATTTGTGCTTTGTCAATGCTCACTCATGAAACGTTGTTGTATGTGTTTCAGGCTGTACCTATAAATAGTTCCTAGACTGTAAGCCCTTGAACTTTGATGGCACAGGAGGTGCCGTGGCTTTCGTCCGTTGGGTTGAAAAGACTGATTCAGTTATGAGAACGAGTAAATGTTCGCCCGAGCAGAGAGTTACCTACATATTAGGGTTCTTCATGGACGGTGCACTCTCTTGGTGGAACCTTCAGGTTCAAACCTTTAGTGAAGCTGCTGCTTATGCACTGAGCTGGGACGAGCTCAAAGAATTGATGCAAAAGAAATACTGTTCTAGGGCCGAAATCCGAAAGTTGGAAACTGAGTTCTGGAATTTGAAAATGGATGGGCCGAAGATTGCTGAGTATATCCAACGCTTTCATGATTTATCTAGGGTTATTCCCTATCTGGTCGAGCCTGAGTTCAAGAGGATTGAGCGATTCATCTGGGGACTCGCTCCTCAAATCCTAAGCATGGTTATAGCCTCAAAGCCTCCGACCATCACAGAGGCTATCGATTTGAGCGTTGCACTTACTGAAGAAGCTCTTCGTATGGGAAAATTTTCAAAATCTGAGACAAACAAGAAAGAAACTCATGTGGCATCCTCGAATGATGACAAGAGAAAGTTTTCGAACTTCAAGAAGAACAAACGGGCAAACAATAATTCCAACAAGCGTAGGGATGCAAACCCGCCAGTAGAAGCCCAGACTGGCGCAACAAACTTTGAGACTAGGGGAAAAGGGTATGCGGGCTTTCTACCTAAGTGTGATAAGTGCCTATTCCACCATACGGGTCCGTGCAGGACCCATAAGTGTGAAAATTGTGGTAAGGTCGGGCATGCAAAGGACACATGTTGGTATGGTGTAGGACGCGGTAATAGGAACCAAGGAGGAAATGGTAATCAAGGTGGGAACGGCAATCAGAATGGTAACAAGAACCAAGGTGGGAACGGTAATCAGGGAGGAAATGGAAATAGAGGTGGAAACGGTAACCAAGCTGGCAATGGGAACCGAGGAGGAAACACCAATAATAATCAGGGTAGAAATGGAAATGGTCATGGCCAATGCTGTTATGGCTGCAGTGACATGTGGCATTTCAAGAGGAATTGCCATAAAAATAATCAAGCCTGTGGAAGAGTGTTCACTATTGGAGCTAGAGAAGCACGCTAGGATCCTAATGTTGTTACGGGTACGTTCCCTATTAACCAACACTATGCATCTGTTCTGTTTGATACTAGCGCCGACTTTAGTTTCGTATATATAGAATTTAAGAATACACTTGGCCTAGTTGCAAGTAAGCTTGACGTCCCATATTAAATAGAACTGGCCAATGGAAAGTTAGTTGAAGCAAATGAGGTGATTAAGGGTTGTACTCTGGAACTTGGAGAGCGAGAATTTTCTATTGATCTTCTACCTATTGACTTGGGAAGCTTTGATGTTGTTGTTGGGATGGATTGGTTGTCTAACAACCGTGCGGAAGTGGTTTGCCACGAGAAGACCATCAACATCCCATTAGAGAATGAAGAGATGCTTGTGATTCATGGAGAAAAGCACGAGATGCCCGTATGAATTATTAATTGCATGAAGGCGCAGAAGTGCCTCCGAAAAGGCTGCATAGCCTTCCTCGCTCATGTCGTCAACAAGGAGACCAAGGAGCCAAAGTTAGAAGACATACCCGTTGTGACGGAATTTCCAGAAGTCTTTCCCGAAGGCTTTCATGGGTTACCTCCACTGCGACAAGTGGAGTTTCAGATAGATCTAGTGCCAGGAGCGGCACGAGTGGCAAAGGCGTCGTACCGGTTAGCTCCATCCGAGATGCAAGAGCTTTCGACTCAACTGCAAGAGTTTCTAGACAAGGGATTTATCAGGCCGAGCTTCTAGCCCTGGGGAGCTCCAGTGTTGTTTGTTAAAAAAGAAGGATGGCAATTTCCGTATGTGTATCGACTATAGGGAGTTGAATAAGTTAACCATCAAAAATCGGTATCCCTTGCCGAGGATTGATGACTTGTTCGACCAATTGCAAGGCTCTAGCTACTACTCCAAGATTGACTTGAGATCGGGATATCATCAACTGCGAATACAAGAAGAATGTATCCCTAAAACGGCCTTTAGGACTCGCTATGGACATTACGAGCTCCTTGTCATGCCATTTGGCTTAACAAACGCACCGGTAATATTCATGGACCTCATGAATCGGGTGTGTAAGCCGTATCTGGATAAGTTTATGATTGTGTTCATTGATGACATCCTTATATATTCGAGAACCGAGGAAGAACATGAGCAACACCTGCGAGCTATCTTGGAACTTTTGAAGAATGAACAGTTGTATGCGAAGCTGTCGAAGTGCGAATTTTGGATTCGCGAGGTGCAATTCCTAGGTCATGTGGTGAACGAGAATGGAATTCATGTCGACCCTACCAAGATTGAGGCAATCAAAAACTGGGAAGCGCTAAAGTCGCCAACTAAGATACGACAATTTTTGGGGTTAGCGGGTTATTACAGACGATACATAGAGAACTTTTCAAAGATTGCTCAATCGTTAACAATCTTATCCCAGAAGGATAAGAGATTTGATTGGGGTGAAGCACAGGAAACAACTTTTCAGACTTTGAAGGATAAGCTTTGTGACGCACCGATTCTCTCCTTACCTGACGGTACCGATGGTTTTTTGGTTTATTGTGATGCTTCTCAACAAGGTCTTGGTTGTGTGTTGATGTAACGAGATAAAGTCATTGCATACGCGTCACATCAGTTAAAGGTGCATGGGAAGAAGTATACAACGCACGACCTGGAGTTAGGAGCTGTGATATTTGCGTTGAAGATTTGGCATCATTACTTGTATGGTACTCGTTGCACGATCTTTACAGACCATAAGAGTTTGCAACACATTTTTGATCAGAAGGACTTAAACATGAGATAACGAAGATGGCTCGAGCTGTTGAATGATTACGATTGTGAGATAAAGTATCACCCGGACAAGGCGAACGTTGTAGCAGAAGCCTTGAGCCGCAAGGAGGGCGCAAAACCTCTAAGGGTGCGAGCCTTAGAGATGACCATACAAACTGATCTCACTACTCGGATTCATGAAGCTCAGCAAGAAGCACTTAAACCGGATAACCTACGAGCTGAATCATTACGTGGAATGGAAGCGCAATTATTGCCAAAGGAAGATGGGACCTTGTACTTCATGGAGAGAATTTGGGTTCCATTCTTCGGCGATCTACGCGCACTTATTTTGGATGAAGTGTCACACCCTATCCATGTAAAACAACAAAACGTGGCGGAAACGTCAGGGAGTGTTGTAACAGAATCATTGTTTCACAACCACGGATTAAACAGTTTTGTTTTATTAAATTAAACGTATTACATTACATTGGAATTAGAAACAAAACAAGAACAAATAGACTTTCATTGTTATTAAGTCACTAAGGCCTCATCCATTCCTATGTGAGCGTACACAAAAATCATCATCAAACATCATCAACTATGGTACCTGAAACACATATGAAAATACGTCAGCATAAAAATGCCGGCGAGTACATAGGTTTTATGTGAGTGTCAGATTCATGGCTCGTTTTACATGTTGCAATACTTATTTAAAAACCTTTTTTTTGAAAATTATAATATTGCGACATAATTAACCAACTCAAATCAAGTTGGTTATAATTTGCAAAATCTAGTAGCCATGATTCTTAACTCCAAAACATTTATTTTATTAAATCAAATTGTAAAATATCTCATAAAAACTCATTAATAAAACTCGTATGGTTTATATTATACAGAAAACATCCTTGTGTGACATTGTTTCGAAATCGTTTACCCAAGTGATCTAGATAACGCAACGATATATAATGTGTTAAAAGCACTTATATATAGGAAGTACCAGCAGCGTATCCACCATGCTTTTTAACACATTACACCCGCCCCGTTACCTAATCACTTCCCTAACCCAATGGCTCAAACAGTTACAAATGGTTCACATAAATCAAATGGTTACAAACGGTTCACATAAATCCAACGATTACAAATGGTTCACATACATCAAATGGTTACAAATGGTTCACATACATCCAATGATTACAAATGGTTCACATACATCCAATGATTACAAATGGTTCTCACACATCCAACAATTTCAAATGGTTCAAAACGTAAAACAATTGTGCTAGCATGTTAAGTGAACATACATAGCAAAACATAATGAAATCATGTACTAATAGTGTACTAATGAACATAGCAAGTATATGATATGAAAACATGGAAAGCACAAAAATAACAAGTAGGCACATGTATTTCACCCCAAAACGTTTGGAAAACAGTAAAAGAGGGGTCTATGTACTCACCTGAGGATGCTTAGAAGTCTTGAATAACAACCAAGCAAAGCTAGAGGGATCATGGAATCAAATGGCACCTAATATAGGTAACTATGTAAATAAACGGACCTAAATCGGAGGATCGGATAAAATGAGGTTTCGTAAACCAAATGAGTGTAGGGACTCATGTAATATGGTTTAACAAAGCCTACATTCTAAAACGAAACCTAACCTAAGTGCTTACGACCCATTATGACTCGTTAAGGTAGCTTACGCCACTTTAACGCGTCGTTCGCGTAAAACGCGTTCGAACCGCCTAACTATTCCTATGATAAGTAAAATATGCCTTAACATATCTAATATTGTTTTCAAATCAGTTTAGATATCAAAAATTATGTTACATATGCTTAAAATGAATTTTGGCGTAAAAAGGACATTTTGGTCATTTACCTAAGTCATATAAACTACCTATCATACAACTACTTAAACGACGTGACCATAAGGTATAACCTCAGAAGGTTATTCCCTATGCAACTATGGTCACCTAATGTGTTTGGTCGGATCCTAAAGATCGACCAAACGGGTCGGGTTCGAAAGTATAAGCGGTTGTTTAGACCGCTTACCTTACGACCCTACATAAGCACTAAACCTAAAGTGACGAGCTAAACATGTTAAAACATGCTTAACGAGGTTTGAAAACAGGTTTGGTATCAAAACAAACGGTTTTGATACCTAAAAGTAGTTTGGTTACAAAATACGTAAGAATACGCATTTTGGCCGAAACTACGACTCGCCACTATGCCTAGATAACGTGGTAATCAGTAGGTATAGTCACAAGAGACTAAAACCATCGTGATTACGCTCACATTATGAAATTCAAACGAACTTCATGTTGACCATAAACTGGTCAAAGCAGAAAGTCAAACACAGTTTGACTTTCACGCGAAAAAGAACGAAAGAGGACTTACAAAAGGTCCAAGAACGGAAGTTTGACCCGATTATTCTCAGGTATGAAGTGAAAGCACCTCAACTTAGAGAAATATCAGATCAAATGTGAGTTCAACAATGAGATGGATGGGGTATTTATAGTTTTTGCACAACCGTTAAGATCGTTCATCGTAAAATGAGCTTCGATCTCATCCGTACACATGTGCCCATGGTTTTGTGAAACCATGGGAGCCCCTAGTTTCATTAAAACCATGTGCAAATGAGGGGAACAGCTGGAATTTAGATTTTTCATTTTGGTCCCTGCCTAAGATAAGTATGGCAGATTGTCAATTTTGGTCCCTGAATGTGCAAAACATGGTTTTTGATGCATTTTTGACACGTTTAAGCCCCGTTAATCCCATTTCAAGGTTCTAAAATGAATTTAAAGTATAGGGAACATAAAACATGCTAAAAAATATCTCAGATGTCGGTTCGTTTGGTCGTACGGTTGCGTTGTTCGGTTAATTACGACGAAACACGAACGAATGCGAAAAACGATCCAAATTATGCGACAAATGGAATTTTATCATGCCAATCACTAAAATAAAATATTTTAATGATTACATAAAGTTTTGGATGTCCGGATGTATTCAGAACGTAAGATATGCGCGAAAATGCAAACTTATGCACTTTTTGACGCTTTTAGTCCCTGAATGACCAAAAAGTTTATTTTAGCACACCGAACCCCTCAAAGCCTATTTCTAAGCTATGTAAAGGATATTTAGGGTATTTTTAACTTATGGTCATGTTCCGGAATGTTCATTACAGTACAAATCGGCATACTTTCGCAGTTTGTCGAAATTATTCCCTGTAAGCGAATAAACTTGATTTCACCACACCAAACCCTCCAAAACTTATTTCTAAGTTATGTAAAGGTTATTTAAGGTATGTTAAGAGTATTTCACTATTCCGGAGTGTTCGTTGCATTAAACTGGTTATATTTACGCATCAGTGCGCGTATAACCTTCCAGAAAGCGATTTAAAGCTTGAAATCGAACAAGAATTGATATGTGCAAAAGATACACATATTTATACAAATCCCAAATATGAAATATAATATTTCATTGGTTTGGCATTTGTTTGATGGTCGCAGAGGCACAGGTGTCACATGGAGCTCACAAGCCAAGGTACTCTATACATCCCGGATCCGACAAGATGTACCAAGACTTGAAGGACTTTTATTGGTGGCCCAAGATGAAAGCCGACATCGCTACATATGTGGGTAACTGCCTTACTTGTGCCAAAGTTAAGGCGGAGTACAAGAAACCATTAGGGTTGCTGCAACAACCTGAGATTCCCGTGTGGAAGTGGGAATAAATATCGATGAATTTCATCACCAAGCTACCGAGAACCCAAAGAGGTCATGATATGATTTTGGTAATTGTTGACCGACTCACGAAGTTTGCACATTTCCTACCGATCAGTGAGAAAGATAGCACCAAGAAGTTGGCGGAAATATATCTCAATGAGATTGTAGCACATCATGGAGTGCCTGTTTCCATTATATCCGACCGAGATGGTCGTTTTTTGTCAAGGATTTGGCAAACGTTTCAGAAGGCTTTTGGATCACAGTTCAATCTTAGCACTGCTTTTCACCCTCAGATGAACGGCCAAAGTGAACGAACGATACAGACTCTGGAAGACATGCTACGAGCTTGTGTGATGGACTTTGGTGGGAGTTGGGATACTCACTTGCCTTTAGTGGAGTTTTCCTACAATAATAACTATCACACCAGCATTCAGGCCGCCCCGTTTGAAGCTTTATATGGACGAAAGTGTTGGTCCCCGTTGTGTTGGGCAGAGACCGGAGATAAACAGCTTATTGGTCCTGATTTAGTTCAGGAAACTACAGACAAGATTGCTCAGATTCGTGATCGTATCAAGTCAGCTCGTGATAGACAGAAAAGCTACGCCGACAAGCACCGAAAACCAATGGAATTTGAGGTTGGAGATATGGTCTTGTTGAAAGTCTCGCCCTAGAAAGGCGTAGTGCGGTTTGGTAAATGTGGAAAGTTGAACCCGCGTTACATTGGGCCTTTCGAGATTCTAGAAAGGATCGGAACCGTTGCATACATGCTGAAGCTTCCAGAGGAACTTAGCAGTGTCCATAACACGTTTCACGTGTCTAATCTCAAGATATGTCCTACTCAAGAAACAATCGTCATTTCCGCAGATGAGATTCACATCAACGACAAACTCCAATTTACTGAAGAACCTGTTGAGGTTACGGACTGGAACGTCTATAAAACACGAAGAAGTCGTATTAAACTCGTCAAAGTCCATTGGAATTCACGTCATGGCCTAGAGTTTACATGGGAACATGAAGACCAAATCAAGTCTAAGTATCCGAATTTGTTTCACAGCTCCCCTGCAACCGATAACGCTACTTGAATTTCAGGACGAAATTCTTTTAACGGGGGGGAAATGTGACAATTGGCACTTTTTCATGTAATTTCCTTACAATGTGAACAGTAACTTGTAATATATGGTTGTGCATGATGAACTATGATATGAATGATTTCATGATTTACTTTCAAAAGGCTCACAAATACATTACATGACGCATACTACTTATCAATGTTAAATGCAACTCGAAACAGTTCAATCAGTGCACATACAAAGCTAGCACACCTATCAGATAAATAAGTAGTAATGATGGGAGTTTAGTAATCAGACATACATCATGTTAGGAGATAGAATGAGGCTTAGAACCAAAGTTTATACTAGAACTTCATGTAGGAAAGTAAGGGTTATGAAACTGCCTTCCGAGTGACGAATAAACACTAAAAAGTACCCGAAACACACTCTAAATGCAGAATTCTGCAAAATTCAGCAATTAAACATGCAAATATTATGCAGAAATAAGGTTTAAGTGTCCAGAATAACTTCTAAAGTATCAAGAATGAAAACTATCATAAAAGGCATCTCATAACACACTAAGCTGCGCAATTTAACACCTTAACGAACCGATAACCAAACGAATAACCAGACACTACCCGAAATACCAAAAATTGAACTAGAAGCATTGTTTTAATGTTACAAGACTAGTTATTAGCAATGAACACCATATCACACACCTAAACACCTAAACACATTAAATCCCTAACTAAGACACTTAAATCCTAACTAATTATGTAACTTACCATTGAAACTCAACCAAGATCCCCCCCCCCTTGGTGGACGGTCAACAAGGGCCCCACATCTCACCATTTTCTTGAATATTTTAATTGTGATGTTGCATTGATATTGAACATTGTATCCTTTGTGTAAAAGAATGTTGGAAGATAAAGAGCACATAATCCCCTAAGACTTCACCACTTCACCTTACACCTTTCAAACAACAAAAACACTTCTCCACTTCCCTCATATTCTCGACCAACATACCACCATAATCATCTCCATTTTTCTTCAACTTTCTATATAATCTAAGCACATTCTAAGGTGAATCAAGGCTAGATAAGAAGGTTGCAAGAAAGGGAACTTGAAGGACCATCTTGAGGAGCTATTAACCATCTCTTTTCTTTTTCATCTTGCATCTTGTTCATCCCTAGCCTTTGTGCTAGTAGTAAGACCTCTTGATCTTGTTTTTACACTTTATTTTAGTGGTTAAAGTATGTAAGTAACTAAGAATCTAAAGATCACACCAAAACAAGAAGATGAACATAAGAATAAAGCTCAAAATAATGAAGATCTAAGTTGTTTAGTGTATGTGATGAACTTGTTTGTTGATTTCTTGAGTGTATGGTGTAGATCACCACATAAAAGCTTTCTAGATGATGATTTAAAACATGATCTAGCAAGGATAAGGATGGATCTTGAAAGATCCATGATGATCATCCTTTATGTTAAGTATGAACTTTAAAATAAACTTGATTTTGTGTAGGATGATGGTTCCTACAAGTTGTAAGTCTTAAAAATGAAAGATTTCAAACATGAAAGTTTTAAGAAAACCAAAGTCTACTTACAAAGAACATGGTTTATGTTTTAAAAGAAAATAAACTTGCTTCATGTGTTGAAATGGAACCATTAAAGTGTATAAACTATGAAAAATTCAAGAAAATGAATTTTTGTAAAAATGTGTTACAAGTTGTGAAGATGGAAATTTTGTAAGAATGAGTTTTATGAAATAAGAATCATGTTTTTAGTGTTAGTAAACCATATAAACATCATGTTAAAATACTATAAGATTTTATAAATCTTCAAGTTCATACCTTCACGTAGAAATATGTTTATGGCACATGGTAAGTTGTAGAATGTTGTTGATGATTGTTGGTGAAATTTTGAAAAAAAAATGATATGCTAATAAGCATATAAACCTCCATTTTCAAAGGAAACTATGGCAAAATTTTTGTAAAAATTCAACACTTAGAAAAATATGTTTAAACAAGTGTTTAAAAGTGATTTTTGATCATGGTTTTAAATATAAAATTTGCCTTAATTTTTGTTATAAAAATTACAAGTATTGGAGGTTGATTTTCAATAATAAAAATGACTAAGTATATATTTAGGAAAATATATATTTAGAAGTCACAAAATTATGTGCTACATGTATATTGCTTGTATTAGTTATACTAAAAATTAGGAACTTAAAAAATGATATACCACACCAAAATACTAAAAACTGTAATTTGAATTACTACAAAAGTCACAAGAAAATAAATATATAACTTACACACAAATATTGGACGATTCGGACAATGGACACTTTGGACTATATATATATATTCCAAAAACTTGACAAATTTGGTAAATGGTATTTTTGAAACCGAACAAACGACAAAGTTTGAATTTTTATCATTATTATGAGGATATAACATATTTTGGCAAAATTAAAAATATATTATTTTTGGAGTGGAAGAAATCATATTTTTCAAAAACAACTCAAAAATATATTATTTTGGTGAAAACTAAAAATATATATTTTTCTAACTATGATCTTTAAAATATATTATTTTTAAGATATCCGTGGATGTATACATATTTTTGCCAAATAAAATTATAGAAATTTTCTATAAAATTCTCTCAAAATATATGTATTTTAAAAATATAATGTTGGTGATTTTAAATTATGCAAAAAACAATATTCTGGAAAATAATACATAAATTAAGTAGAGAATACTTAATAAATACAAGAAAATACGTATTCCTATACGTATAAATACATACCGACATACACTACCAACACTTGGTAAAATACGCATATACAAGTATTTTGCAAAAATACGAAAATACGAAAATAACATACACATAATACAAGTATACCTATATTTGAAAATACGTATGTGAGAACCATGTGACAAAACAAGTTAAAAGTATATTATTTTTAACAAGTACCCCCGAATAATGGTATGGGAATAATTTAAGTTAAAATATCCTTATTTTAACTAAAATATATATATATATATATATATATATATAATTTGGAATTATATTATTACATATACAACATACACCAAGCGTGTAACTCAAAGTATACAAAAATTACAAAATAAGTCTTAATATAATAATTAAGGCTAAGAGTCGTTACACGACCTAAGTGTCTAATAAAACATAGCACGTGTGTAGGTAGTGATATGACCCGTGGATAGAGACTTTGAGCACACGAGGCTGCTGACGCAAATTTGTGAGTCCATGTCCCCCTTTTCTCTTAAGTGTTTTCGGATTTATAACTCTCGGGGGTGAAATACATGTTTCAATGGTATGGTTTAGCTAAGGAATGAACTGTTAGATCATGTGGATGGGTAGTATCTCTCCTAAGTGCCATTAATCTAGTTAAGACCGAGGGGCAGGAATGGTAGATCTATCGGGTGCAGCGAGCCCCACTCATGGGTGCTTGTGTGGCCGTATGTAGTGACTATATCGTTCCCGCCGGATGGACCGGAGGAAATTCGCTAGGTTTGAGCACTTCCTACGCCACCGCATATATTAATGTCCTTGCAAAACATTAATAATCTGTTTATAGACACTTTACATACCGGTTATCAAAAGAATTCTCTCAAATGTTTACAAGTTTATTGGAGCTCACATAAAACATATGAACTCGCTCAACTTTTGTTGATTGTTTTCAAATTACATGTATTTCAGGAAATTAGTTGGATCTACGGCGTTGGAAATGTTTTCAAGAAGTGAACTACAAGATTAGATGTCATCCACTTTTGAAGGGTTTAATTTGTATATTTTATCTTGGATAAGATATATGAAGCAAAGCCTTGGTTTAATTAGTCTTTTGTCTAAAGTCCATGTATGGAACTTAAATCTCTTTTGATGGTTTGTAACTTAACATGAAGTTATGTTGGTTGAAACTTAATCTCTTTTGATGGTTTGTAACTTAATTAGTCTCTTGTCAAAAGTCCATGTAATATTTATAAAACTTATGAGTGGATGAACATCATATTTTAGTCATATAGTTGTTTATTATAGTCGAATGCAATGAGAACTGATCAAGTCAAACACACACGCTTTCGCAAAAGACAGGGTGTGACATCTTTATGTTTAAAATCATGTTTCATCATGGATCCTCCAAGATCCATACTTAACATACTTGAATCTTTCATAAATAAGCTTCTTAAACTTTTCATGGAGTTTAGTTTCAAAAGTTAACTTCACATAAACTTAGTTACTTCAAGAACACAAGATCATGCTTTAAAAATCATTTTTCAAGTTCACATAATGGTCTTTCAAGTTCATCTTCATGTTTAACCATGGATCTTTCGAGATCCATGCTTAAACTTGTTAGATCTAAGCTTCTAACAAGCTTTAACATGATAGATCTAAACATAAACACAAGATTCAACAACAACAACTTCATAACATACATCAAACATTACTAAAATTACTTCTTTTTCTCTGGATTATGTTAGATCTTTATGTGCTCATCTTTTAAAGTTTAGATTTCTTGATGGTGTAACTTGTACATACTAATAGCGTGAAGTAAAATAGAGTTTAGCATGCTTACTACTAGCTCTTGTGGCTAGGGAAGTTGCAAGAACAAGATGAAGAAGAAGATGATGAAGACTTGGTGGTTAAAAGCTTCCTAGTGAGGTCCTTCCACTTCTAATGCTTGAAGCCTTCTTATCTTGGCTTGAGACACCTTTAGATGAGCTTGGAATGCTTGATTAATCAAGGAAAAATGGAGATGATGTTGGTTATGGTGTGGCCGAGAGCAAGGGTGAAAGAATGAAGAAGATGTGGTTTGAATTTGTGAGGTGAAAAGTGATGATAATTATGTTGGTGTTAGGTGCTTTATAAACTTCAAATAACATAATCTTCCACCACATAATCATAATATCCACCAATTCTTTTTCAACAACTTTAGACAACATGTGGGCATGGGGTCCATATGTTTTGGCCGTTTAGGACATGAGGGGGGGGGGGGTAAAGTGTCAAAAGTTGAAAGTTTTGGGGTTAAGGTGCAACTTTGGTGCTAATGATGTATTATATGTTTTTAAGTGTTTTTAGGGGTTTTAATGTGTTTTATGATCACAATTAGTGTTAAAACACCAAAACAATGTCTCGAGTTCATTTTTGGTGTTTCTGGTAGTGTCCGGTTAATTGTTCGGTTGTCAGTTCGTTAAAGTGTTTAAATGTGCAATTTGGAAGGTATGAAGTACCTTTTGTGACAGTTTTCATTCCTGACACTTTGCAAGTTATTATGGATGATTAAACACTACTTTTGAATGTTATTTTGAATTGTAAAAGCTGAATTTTGTTGAATTGTGCATCATTATGTGTTTAAAGTGCCTTTCGGGCAGTTTTTAGTGCTTATTTTTGCTTTCGGAAATTGTTTATGTTAACCCTTGTACCCGCACTTTGGTTTCAATGTATTTTTTATGTTGGACCTACATCTAGGACCTAAATCTATTGTCTAATTGTATTCTACAGTCATGCTGACGCAGCTTGTCTTACCATGAGTTTACTAGTCTTTTCGACGCAACGCTTAATGTAATGCACAATGCGATAATGGAAGTATAAAACATGCATAACTTCTTATTTAAAGCAAGTATGCACTTAGTGTTGACGTTTAAGCACATAATTGTAGGAATGAATAATTAATAAAATAGTACGGGAATTACCTGTTTTGGCCAGTTGTCACATTCTCCCCTGTTAAAAGAATTTCGTCCTGAAATTCAAGCTGCGTTATCGGTTGCAGGGGAGTTGTGAAATAAATGCGGGTACTTAGACTTGATTCAGTCTTCACGTTCCCATGTAAACTCTGGGTCGTGACGTGAATTCCAACGAACTTTGATGAGTTTTATACGACTTCTCCGTGTTTTGTTGACCTTCTAGTCCGTAACCTCAACAGGTTATTCGGTAAATTTGGAGTTTGTCGTTGACCTGAATCTCACCTGCTGGAATGACGACTGTTTCTTGAGTAGGACTTTTCTTGAGATTAGACACGTGAAACGTGTCGTGTACACTGTTGAGTTCTTCTGGAAACTTTAGCTTGTATGCACGGTTTCGATTTTCTCCAGAATTTCGAAAGGTCCAATGTAACGCGAGTTTAACTTTCCACGTTTTCCAAACCGCACTACGCCTTTCCAAGGGGAGACTTTCAACAAGACCATATCTCCAACCTCAAATTCCAATGGTTTTCGTCGCTTGTCGGCGTAGCTCTTCTGTATATCACGAGCTGACTTGATACGATCATGTATCTGAGCAATCTTGTCTGTAGTTTCCTGAACCAACTCTGGACCGATAAGTTGTTTATCTCCGGTCTCCGCCCAACACAACGGGGACCGACAGTTTCGTCCATATAAAGCTTCAAATGGGGCGGCCTGAATGCTAGTGTGATAGCTATTATTTATGTCACACCCTGACTTTTTGCGGAAGCGTGATTATGGTGTGACTTGCTTAATACCATTGCATTCAATCATAACAACAACTATTTGATAAAACTAAAGATGTTCATCCGCTAGACAAGTTTAAAACAGAGACATAAAATTTGAGTACAAACCATGTAACTTGTTTTTAGAGTTCACAAGGACTCGACAAAAGACATTAGATAAAATCAGGCTTTGAAAGTGGTGACTTATCTAGGATAAGACACACAATCCAAATCATCAGACGTAGGACGACACCTTTTATTCTCAACTTTTCTTGAAACATCCAAACGCCTGCCAGATCCATACTTAATTTCCTGAAAATACATGTAGTTTAAAAACATCAACAAAAGTTGAGAGAGTTTATGTGTATGTTTGTGTGCATGAATAAATCTTTATGATCATTGAAAGTATGAATGGGTGTTTGTAAAACTCTTGGTATGAAAGCAACAAGGAAAACAGATCACCAATGGTTTGCAAGGCCATTGATATATATGAGGTGATGCAGGAAAACTCAAACCTAGCTGATTTGTCTCCGGGAAGAAGACATAGTCACCACATGGGCCACCCTGGTCCGCATGGGTGTGGGCTCGCTACACCCAAATAGATCTATCACTCATGTCCCTCGGTCCTACTACGAGGATTAATGGTCTTAAGCGTTGTACCCACCACTCACATGATCAAGCAGTACCCTTCCTTAGCTAACCATACCAAATCAAAATGTTTGTAAACAGCTTGTAACATGTAATTCACCCCCGAAGTTACAAAACCGAAAACAGTTAAAGAAAAAGGGGGTCATGAACTCACAGTCTTGTGTCTTCAACAATCGTAACTCAAGCTCCTTCGGTGAACACGACTACCTACAACGTACTAATCTATTAGACGAACTGGCCATGCCTTAGTATGAATGTTTTTGAGTTATGTTTCTTTTGTGTCTTCGATATTATTCCAAGTTATATAATTATTTGTTAAAATAGTTAATATTTTTGGCTTGATATACTTTGGGTATTTACACATGCATATCCTTCCCAAGGATGGGGGTATCTTTCACTTGTATATTTTGCCATATATCGGGGTCGTATTCCGGTGTGTATTTATACGTACGAGAATATGTATTTTAATTGAATTCATTAAGTATTCTGTATATTTAACTTCATATTGATTATTCCGGAATATTATCTTTAATAGGGATTAAATATATATGTTCAATATATATATTTAAGGGATATTAATCGGAAAAATTATTTAAAATTTTTCTTTGGGCAAAAATATTTTTAATTTCTCATAAGTGTTAAAAATTTATATATTTTCAAGTCCAATTTAGAAAATATATTCAAACTCATTTTCCCAAAAATGACATACTTCATATTTATTTGAGGAAATGTATCTTTCATCCATAAATATTGTATTTCATGTTTGTGCAAGAAAATATATATTTCTTAAAAATAATATATTTTCTAAAAACCTCAAGAAAAATATATATATTTCATATTTACCAAAAATAATATATTTTTCTTTGTCAAAATATGATATACTTTTGCAGTATTGTAGAAATCATATTTATTTTTACTTCCTTGGTGTCCAAAATATTATTTACCAAAATATACTTTGTGAATAAATTCCGGAATATTTTGTAAGTCTTATTCCATAGTTCGGTTTCATCAATATTTTGTGTAAATGTGTATATTCTTTTGTTGGAATTTTGGTAATATTTTGGATGGATATTCTTGGTATTTTTGTGTGTTATATTATTTCAAGTCCTAAAATAATATAACTAATACACAAAGTATACAAATAATCACACACATGTGACTTCTAAGTATATATTTTCCTAATACATGTTTAGTCACTTTTATTTATGAAAACCAACCTCCAATAGTTATATTTTTGTATCAAAAATTATGGCAAAGCTTTTGTAGCAAACTCATGGTTTAAAATATACCTGCAAATATTTGTTCAAGAATATTTTTCTAAGTGCTTATATTTTTAGAAAATTTTGCCATAGTTTCCCCTAAAAATGGAGGTTTCCATGATTTCAAGCATATCATTTTCTTTTGTAAAAATCAACACAATCAATTCACAATCAATAATAAACAACCTTAACTTACCATTTTGCCAAAAATCATGCATTTTCTACTACTTTATGAACTTGATTATTTGTAAAAATTTGTAGTAACTTACTAGGGTTCTTAGTAAGTCTTGTTACCCTTTAAACTATGATTAGTTCTTTAAAAACTTCATTTTTTAAAGAAGTTAGATGTTTACAACTTCTTGTCACATTTTCTAAAAATGTTTCTTTATGAAATCTTCTTGTCACACAAGTGTTTCTACACTTGTTTAACCATTAAAAATAAGATTTGTTTTTGTAAGAACCAATATTTAATAAAACTCATATTTTTAACTTGGTTTCTTTGAAAGATCATTCATAAATCTTTAGATCTACATTATTAACAACTTACTTTGTTCATTATTTTTCAAGAAGACCACTTAGTCATTCAAGTTCATGATTCATATGTGGATGATCCATCATCCTACCATATTTCTACTTTTACATCTTGCTAGATTATGTTTTTAATCATGATCTTGCAAGATCTTATGATGATCAACATCATTTCTACAAACAATCAATGATCAATAAGCATAACAACTCATATTCATCAAGATTACTTCATTAAACAAGCTTATGTTCATGTTTACTTCTTATGATCTTTAGTGTTCTTCATGTTTTTTTATTATGATTCTTCTTTAACCACTAAAAATGATGGTAAAATGGATAGATTAAGACTCTTACCACTAGCACAAGGCTAGGGATGATTCAAGAGAAGAAATCAAGAGGATAAAAGCAAACAAGAGAGGTCCTTCAAGCTTCAAGGCCACCAAGCTTCCTTGTATGATCTCTAACACCCTTCTATATATGTAGATTGTATGAATATGAATGATTGAAGGTGGTTGTGTGGGGGATGAGGTTCGGCTGAGAATAAGGGGAAGAAGAGAGAAGAGTTTGAGTGTGAAGTGTGTGAAGTAAAGGTCTTGATCTTTCATGCTCTTTTATAAACCAATTTCTCATACTAACCTTTGTATAATATGTAATTATGTAGGGAACAAGATCCAATTGTTAATTGAAATAAAATCCATTTGGTGGGCCATATGTTGGCCGTAAATAGGTGGGGGGGGGGGGTAGTAGATTAGGGGTTAACTAGGTTGATTACAATCTAGTTCAATTCTAAGTGTTAGTTACATGTTTTGGTTATTAGATATTTTTAGGAGGTGTTATGATGTTCGGGGACCATAACTAGCTTGGTAATGTTAAAACAATGCTTCAAGTGTAAATTTGATGTTTCGGGTAGTGTTCGGTTGTTCGGTTGGTTACTAGTTCGTTAAGGTGTTAAACTTTGTAGTTTAGGGTGGTTTATATATCTTTTTGTGACACTTTTGATTCCCGACACTTAGGAAAGCATTCAGGACCATTTTACCATTTTTCTGCATAATATTAGTGTGTTAATTTGCTGATTTTTGCTGAATTTTGCTGAATTCAACACTTTGGGTGAGTTTCAGGCACTTTTCGACACTTAAACTTATCACTATCAAGGCAGTTTTATGATCCTTACTTTGCTACACCCTATACTAGTGTAGTACTTAGTTTCTAGCTCATTCTGTGTCTAAATGCACTGTCTGTCTATGTGCTGAGTTCTGTCAGCATTTTCCTGATTTAGCAGATAACTATGCTAACTACACTTTAATGCATCTTTTAAGGCAATACATCTTTCAGGCAGTAATGATATGACATTAAACAATGTATGATGCACACGTATGTATAAGACAGAAATAAGAAAGCAGTTAATTGAAATTCAGCACAGTCATTAGGCATTAATCATGATTAAGTAATTGTACGGATACCGGGGTTTTTGACAGTTGTCACAATTTATAGGAAAACTCCACTAAAGGCAAGTGAGTATCCCAACTTCCACCGAAGTCCATCACACAAGCACGCAACATTTCCTCCAAAGTTTGTATCATCTGTTCACTCTGGCTGTCCGTCTGAGGGTGAAAGGTCGTGCTAAGATTCAATTGAGATCCAAAAGCCTTCTGAAACGTTTGCCAAATCCTTGACACAAAACGACCATCTCAGTCGGATGTGATAGAAACAGACACTCCATGACGTGCTACGATCTCCTTGAGATATATTTCTTCCAACTTCTTGGTGCTATTTTTCTAACTGATTGGTAGGAAATGCGCGGACTTCGTGAGTCGATCAAGAATTACCCAAATCATATCATGACCTCTTTGCGTCCTCGGTAATTTAGTAATGAAATCCATCGATATCTGTTCCCACTTCCATACGGGAATCTCAGGCTGTTGCAGCAAACCCGATGGCTTCTTGTATTCCGCCTTAACTTTGGCACAAGTAAGACAGTTACCCACATATGTAGCGATATCGGCTTTCATCTTGGGCCACCAATAAAAGTCCTTCAAGTCTTGGTACATCTTGTCGTATCTAGGATGTATAGAGTACCTTGACTTATGTGCTTCATCCAAAATAAGTGTGCGTAGATCGCCGAAGAATGGAACCCAAATTCGCTCCATGAAGTACAATGTTACATCTTCCTTAGGCAACAATTGTGCTTCCATTCCCCGCAATGATTTGGTTCGTAGATTATCTGGTTTAAGCGCTCCTTGTTGAGCTTCATGGATCCGAGTAGTGAGATCAGTTTGTATGGTCATTTCTAAGGCTCGCACCCTTAGAGGTTTTGCGCGCTCCTTGCGGCTCAAGGCATCGGCTACAACGTTCGCCTTGCCCGGGTGATACTTTATCTCACAATCATAATCATTCAATAGCTCTACCCATCTTCGATGTCTCATGTTTAAATCTTTCTAATAGAAAATGTGTTGTAGACTCTTATGGTCTGTAAAGATCGAGCAACGAGTACCATAGAAGTTGTGACGCCAAATCTTCAATGCGAATATCACAGCTCCTAACTCAAGGTCGTGCGTGGTATAGTTCTTCTCATGCACCTTCAATTGACGAGACGCGTACGCGATGACTTTGTCCCGTTGCATCAACACGCAACCAATGTGACAACTGTCAATTTTCCATGTAATTCCGTACATGTTAAACAATAATTTGTAACTTAATGACTGTGCTTGATCTGAATTAATGACATGATTGTTTTCTGATTAGATTCATATACATACAAGTGCATCACATATTGCATGCAACACATTATGATTCAAATGATGCACGAAACAAAGTTAGCACCGTATCAGACAAACTAGAAGTAATGACCGGAGTTCAGTACTCAGACAGACATGATGATAAGACACAAAATGAGCCAGAAACCAAGAGTCACACTATTATAGTGTGTAGGAAAGTAAGGATCATAAAACTGCCTTCCTAGTGATAGTTTAAGTGCCGAAAAGTGCCTAAAACTCACACAAACTGCAGAATTCTGCAATTTTCAGCAAAAGTAAGCATTTTAACAATACAATATAGTGCAAAATTGTGGTTTAATGCTCCAGAATACCTTCCTAGGTGTCGGGAATCAAAACTGTCACAAAAGGTAACATAAAGCACACTAAACTGCGTAATTTAGCACCTTAACGAACCGGTAACCAACCGAACTATCGGACACTACCCGAAACACCAAATTCTCACTAGAAGCACTGTTTTATCATTTTCGAGCTAGTTATGGTCACCGAACACCCTAATACATCTTATAACTACATCACACATACAACACTAATTCTTATACTTAGATTCTAACCATAACATCTAACCTACCATTACATTGTAACCATGACCCCCCCTGATTTTATTAAATTGTTTATGTGATCATGTTTAAAACTTTAGCAACATAAGGACCTTTGGTTTAGGGAATGTTGGAGAACATGTTTATATTAACCACAAGACACACATAACTTCCATTTCACAAACACTTCACCACTTCAACTCTTTTCCCTCTCCCCTCCTTGGTCTCGGCCGTGAACCACCACCACACCACCACCACTTTCAAGTCTCCTTCATACAATCCCAAGTGATCCTAAGGTGCAAGAAGCAAGGTTAAGAAGCTAGGAGCCTTTGGAGCTTGAAGGACCTTTCTCTAGAGCTTTTATCCACCTAGTTTATCATCTTCATCATCCTTGATCTCTTCCCTATCCTTGTGCTAGTAGTAAGACTCTTGTAACTTGATTTTACTTCTTACTTTGTTGGTTAAAAGAATATGTAAATGGTTAAACCTAAAGATCATGAAGAAACAAGAAGATAAACTCTAACATTAAGCTTAACAACATAAAATCTAAGTTGATTTAATGTATGTGTATATCTTGATTGTTGATTTCTTGTGATTATGATGTTAATCATAATAAGAAACTTGATAGATTGTGATTAAACACATGATCTAGCAAGTGAGAGGATGATCTTGTGAAAAATCAAAATTATCATCCTTTATGTTTCACATGAACTTGAAAATGAAGATGTTTTTGTGTAAGATGATGATGAATACATGTTATAAGTCTTATACATGGATGATTTCAAAGATGATTTTCTCAAGAAACTAAAGTTATTTGCAAGATTTACAAGATCATGACTTTTTAAGAAACTAATCATATTTTTAGTGTTAAATCAAGACTAGAAGCATGTTGTTAACAAGAAAAATACAAGAAAAATCATTTTTAGAAAATCTTCAAGTAAGTTGTAAAGGACTAAATTTTACAAGAAGGTGATTTATAAATAAATAACCACATTTTTAAGGGTAATTAAACCTACTAAATAACATATTAAGTTATTACAAGTTTTTACAAAACTTCAAGTTCATGGTGTAGTGTAAATTGCATGATTTTGGCTCATGGTATGTCTTGAATGATTTGTTGATGAGTGATGATGATTTTTAAAAGAAAATGATATGCTTTGAAAGCATGGAAACCTCCATATTTAAGGGGAAACTATGGCAAGATTTTTGTAGAATTTAAACACTTAGAAAAAAATATTTTTAAACAAATGTTTATAAGTAAATTTTAACCATGGTTTTTCATATAAAATTTGGCATAATTTTTGTTACAAATATTGGAGGTTGGTTTTTGATAAATAAAAGTGACTAAGTATATATTTAGGAAAATATATATTTAGATGTCACAATTTGTGTGATTACTTGTATATTATGTGTATTAGTTATATTATTTTAGGACTTGAAGATAATATAACTTACCAAAACACCAAAAAATTTATAATACAAAATAATGCCAAAATTCCAAGAAAACAAATACATAATTTATACCCGAATATTGGACAAACCGAACACGGACGTATGGACTACACTTATATATATATATTCCAAAAATAGATTTATATTTTGGAAAACGATTTAAACGTTATTTTGGAAACCATAGAAACGGAAATTATGATTTTTTACAAGTATTACAAAAATATAACATGTTTTACCAAGTAGAAAATATATTATTTTTAAGTAAAGAAAAAAATATATATATATTTTCTTGAACAATTAGAAGATATATTATTTTTGGAGAAAATATATATTTTCTTAAACAAATTAAGAATATATTATTTTGGGTGAAAATGGATTTATAAATATTTTCTAAGTTAATCTTGAAAATATATCATTTTTGAGGTTTATATGAAAATATAATTATTTTTGCCAAGAAAGAATTATGGATATTTTTCTATAAAAGATTTCTTAAAATATATATATTTTAAGAATACAAATTGGTGATTTTATTTGATTAAAAATAATATTTCGAAAAATTAATACAAGAATTAAGTATAAGCATAGTTAATAAATACGATAAAAATACTTATTCTTGTACGTACAAATACACACCGGAATACGCCACCAATACTTGGCAAAATATACAAGTATAAGTATACCCATCATTGGGGAAAATATTCATAGGAGGATTTCAAGGCAAAAATAAGTTAAAATATATTATTTTATCTAATATTCTAAATAATTGTTAAATATAATTTAAGTTAAAATATTAATATTTTAACCAATAATTATGTACTTTGGAATAATACAAAGTACATTAAAGATGTAACACAAAGATACTAAGTCATAACAATTAAGACTAAAAGTCGGGCACGACCTAGCCGTCTAATAAAACATAGCACGTGTGTAGGTAGTCGTGCGACCCGAGGAGAAGCTTTGAGTTATTTGATTGAAGAACACAAGATTGTGAGTTCATGTCCCCCTTTTCTTTTAACTGTTTTCAGTTTTACAACTTCGGGGGTGAAATACATGTTACAATATTTCAATGATTACAAATGGTATGGTTAGCTAAGGAATGAACTGTTAGATCATGTGAATAGGTAGGCGTTAACTTAAGACCATTAATCCTTGTATAAGGATCGAGGGGCATGAGTGATAGATCTATTTGGGTGTTGCGAGCCCCACCCATGAGCCCGCGGGTTGGACCATGTGGTGACTATGTCGTTCCCGCCGGATGGCCCGGTACAAAATACGTAAAAGGGTTGAGTCTTCCTATACCGTTACACACATATTAATGTATTAGCTACACATTAATTGATCTGTTCATAGACGCTTTCATACCGGTTTACAAAGACATAC
Source organism: Helianthus tuberosus (assembly GCA_030545235.1). Taxonomy (NCBI): domain Eukaryota; kingdom Viridiplantae; phylum Streptophyta; class Magnoliopsida; order Asterales; family Asteraceae; genus Helianthus; species Helianthus tuberosus. Next base: position 68,187 of record JARYGA010034514.1, on the reverse strand, counting down.
ACACAATTGTTTACAAGGTTTCGTCCACACATATAAACACATGAACTCGCTCAACTTTTGTTGATGTTTTCAATCTACATGTATTTCAGGAAATTGAGATGGATCTGGCGGGAGTTTAAAGTTTACAAGATGTGTTTTCTAGAAGTGATGTCATCCGAGCTTTTGAGGGGTTTGACTTGGATGTTTTATCTTAGATAAGACATACGAGTCAAAGCCTTGTTTTAACTATGTATTTTGGCAGGTCCTATATGGAACTTAAAACATTTGGTTGGTTGTATGTTGTACTTGAAGTCTGGTTGGTACTAAAATAATGTAGTTTGTAATATTTTGAATCTTATTGATGGATGAACATCATGGTTTTTAATTATATAGTGGTTTAATATAATTGAATGCAATGATATTAAACAAGTCACACATTATACGCTTCCACAAAAGTCAGGGTGTGACAGTTTGGTATCAGAGCTTCGATTGTAGCGAACTAGGATTCCTTCTCGAGTCTAGACTACAATCATTAGGGCTCTCTCACGAAAATATTTTTACAAAGTACTTTTCATTGCATCTACAAAACGCCAAGATCCATGGAACAAACTTTTTACAAAGGGAAAGACAAGAAACACGGGCAAGGTCACAGTTGTTGGTTTAGTTGCCTGGGGTAGACTTGCTAAGATAGAAAAGTTTCATGTAGGAATACCGTGAATACATGATTAAGTGATGTCTGTCTTTGTTTACATACACCGAGTGTTAGTGGTTAACATATGTACACATGTTATGATTGTTATGCTACAGGTACACATGTCCTCATCTGAGAGCGGTCTATCAGAGGAGCACGATTCGATGGTGATCGTCTCCGACGACGAGGTGGCGCCTATACCAGAGGTCTTGAATTCGGACACCGATAGCGACCCAGAGATGCTATCTGAGGACGACGATGACTTTCAGCCCTTCGCTCTCCCGGACTTTGGAGACGACGCACCTATCACTGATGGCATTCCTGTTGAGGATCTTTTTTATTTCCCTACTCCTATTGTTGGTGCATACGTCTGTCGACTTCGTCTTGTATCGAGTCTTGTTTTATTTAGACAGATTAGGGCACGTAATACGAGAAATAAGGTAGGATTTAGATGTGATTGAGCTAATTTAGTTTGAAAATGACATGTGTGACATATTCAAACGAAATTAGAAGTTCTAATTTCGTTTGAGGAGTGCAAATGAAATCACTCACCCTATAAATACCCTCATGTGCCATTTCATTTGTAACTTTCCGGTCAGTGTAACGAAGTGCTGCCGAAGTGTTGTCAGGTTGTAAAACGTCATTAAATCAAGCATACAACAGTTTATAGTGTGAATCTTGCTGAATTGACCTTGATACGTTTGTTTCCGCCACTCGTATTGAGATAAACTCTTCTGATCGACTCATTCGGGTCTGAAAATGATCCTACAAGTGGTATCAGAGCTCAGGAGGAAGAGTTCATACTAATTCAGCTTCATTTTTGTGATTTCTACACCTTCTTTCACAATTAAACAAGTTTTCATGGTTAAAAACGGCTGATTTTCACATATCATGTGCGTAATGTTGTTTTAACAAACCCTAGAAAGTTTCAGAACTAAAATAGACCATTTACTTGATCAATTGGACAAAAATTGGACCGAAAAGATGATGTCATAGTGATTTCGTTTTAGATTACTTGCTGATCTCGTTTGAGTTTGCACAAAATATCAGATTCCGTTTGAAATTTGTGAAAGATTTCGTTTGAAACACGAATTCCGTTTGAAACATTGGGTTAATCTCGTTTGAGGACTGAATTCCGTTTGAACTGATTGTTAATCTTGTTTGAGGATCGAATTCCGTTTGAGGGTTTCTTTTAAACTAGGCAATCACGTTTCAAGTGGCAATCTCATTTGAAAGATGTCGGCCTAGTGAAAATGTTGGTCCAATGAGAATTGAGTAATATCAAAATTAACAGCCCACTACATAATATCGGCTCAATCAAAGAAGTTTGTGATTCTAAATTGTCAACCATTTCAATCAAGTTCACATGTGAAAGATTTTAAAGGGATTGTCAGTTTGTCACGAGATTCTCTAGGTCCAAGATTTTTAAGGTCCAATAAGGTTTTAGTGGTGACATTAATTAATTATATTTTGTTGAATGCATGAGAGAGTTAAAAAGTGGTCGGCAAAATGCTTGTGATGGTATCATATTGCATGTGATCAGATTTAAAGTGTGGTCCAATCAAATTGAATTGATTTATCACAATTGTCAGTCAACTTTAATTGAAGATTAGTTCATAGTTGAGGTCCAATCAGGTTTGAAGTAAACTTCACTGTTGTCAGTTGAGTGTTACTTGAGGTCAAATTAGATTAAATTGGATATTCGGTTAGCCCATGTGAAACTATCCGGCCCATTCATTCAGTTTGCGGAATACATTAAATGAGTCCGTGAATCTTCGACACGAGTCCTAGATCGATTCAACCGTCACACTCATTCACATATTCAGTTCGTTTAAACTGATCATTTGTTTTTGTGTTGTCAGGTATTTCACGAGGTGAACCAGTTCATTTGAAACTGTCTGTTTGTGAATTTTTGAAAATCGAAAACATGGAGAACGAGTTTTATAACGCTTTTGCTAGTCCGATGACTGTTACTCAGAACACGATGCTTGAAAATGAAACTGGGACAACACAAAAACCGCCTAAGCTTTTAGATATTGATGATTTTAGTGGATGGGCTAAACGATTTGGTAACTGGGTTGAAGCTTATCATTTAGATGCATGGGAACATACTGAAGTTCAATATTTTAGACCAGTTGGTAGCGATCAAGAGAAAATACCAATTAGAGATTTAAGTGCTGAGGAGAAAAAGAAATACAAAGATGAGAAGTTGATGGTTAGTTTGTTGCTACAGGCGATTAAAGAAGATATCTTGATTTTACTTCAACATAATGGAACTGCACATTCGATATGGACAGAATTAGAAGCAAAGTTTCTTGGTAGTGATGACATGCTTAAGAACAAAAAGTCGTTGATGAAGAAGGAATTTGATTTGTTTCAAGGTTTAAGAAATGAAAGCACCAAGCAGATCATTGAAAGATACGTAAATTTATTGAAAAACATGAACAGATTGAGTATCAGAAAGGATAAAGATGAGTTGATTGAAAAGTTAGCTGATGCGTTGCCACATGATGAGTGGGGCACGTATCTTATGATGTTGAAAAACAAACCGGGTTTTAATGATCTAACATTGAGTGGTTTTATTAAATAGCTTGAAGCTCAAGAAATGGAGCAACGAAAGATAGCGAGAATGAAGAATTATGATGGAGAGTAAGACATTGGTTTGTACTACAAAAGTGGTGTTAATGACAAAACCAAGTTTTCGCCAAAAGTTGAAACTGCTTGCAATGCAAAAAGTTCTTCAGAAAGTTCATCTCAGGGATCAAGCAGCAAAACTGGATTCACTTCATTTCCAACATTTGATCCACATTTTTCTACAACAAAAAGTGACAAAGTTCTTCAATGCAACATTGCTTTGAACCTTGAAAATGATCAGAATTATACCGAGGAAGTTGCTAAAAGCCACATGTCTTTGTTGGTGACTGTGCTTGAATCCTATGGAGGATTAGTTGCAGGAAGGATCGGGAATCCAATGCTAACAAAAGAGGATTACGATCAAATTGATGCTGAAGAGATGGAATTGATGGATATAAAATGGTGCATGGCTAGTGTTTTGAGACGAGCTGAAAAGTTTAAAGAAATTACAGGCAAAGATGATATTCGTGATGCACATGTTTCAACTTTAGGATTTGATAAGTCTGAAGTTACTTGTTTTCGATGCAGGGAAAAAGGGCATTTCAAGAGAGAGTGCACAAATCGTGAAGCAAGTGGAGCTCAAAATCCCTTTGGAAACAATGATTACTATCGAAAAGCGTTATATCATCAAGTTGCTCAACAGCCACATCAACAACAACAGCCACAAACAGCTCATGGTAGGAAAGAAATTGAAGATTCAAAGAGAGCATGTCTTGTTAATTAAGATAAAGGAAATGGTTTCAGTTGGGATAAATATATTTTAAAAGATAGTAAAGTATGTGTGGCAGAACAAGAAGATGAAAAATTGGCAGAAGGTTTCAGTTGGGATGATTATTGCCTAGACAAAGAATTCCTGGCTAAAGGATTTGTTGCTCAGGTTATCAATGATTATACTGATGATTATTGGGCAGAAAAAGTCAGAAAACGTTTAAATGGTGAAGCTGAGAAAAAGAAAGTAGTTGCAGAAGAAGTTCAAGTGAAAGTAGTTAAAGAAGTTCCAGCATTTGAAATCAAAACAGATGATGAGGTAGTCAAGGTTGCTGAGAAGTGTATGAATTGTGACTCTCTGATAATGCAGAACAATGATTTGCTGCACACCATAAAAAGGCTGAAAGAATCATATGATACTTTGAACAGAGAGATGAATAAGTACAATGAATCAAGCAGTGAACAAGCTGTAGCAATGAATACACTCAAAGGAGCTTACATGAGACAGCTTGACGATGTCAACTACTACACAAAGAAGTGTGCTAAGCTTGAATTGAAGTTGGCAACACAAAGAATTGAAACTGAAAGAGTTAACAATTTATTAAAAAGTTACTCATGTTCTACCTTTGTTGTTGATAGGATTTACCCCATTATGGAAGGAATGAAGACATTTGAAGACGGAAAGACTTCAGAAGAAAAGAAGTCCGAAACAAAAGAAGATGATAAAGTGAAGATTTCTGGTAAGAAACCAAGTGTTGTCTATAACAAATGTCCACCCCCGGTTGAAAATGGATATTCTCCTCGAAATCCAAATTTTGAAAGAGTAAAAAAGGCAACAAACTTACAGTGGGAGTCTAAGTCGTCGGTTAACTTGCCAGAAAATATTGATGTCATTTTCACGTCGTCTGACACTGATCATGAGTCCGAGTTAATAAAGAAAGTGGTAGATTAGGTGTTAGATAAGGATGAAATGGAGGAGTCCAAACCAGAGTCAAAGTCTGAATCCAAACCGTCAAAGTCAAAAGTCAAACAGGAAAAACGGGTGTATAATAAAGAGTTTTTGTTATCAAAATCTAATTTGAATGATGAACCGGTCAAAGTAGCATATACTTTGATAGATTCTGACAAATTATATTCTGATGAGGTTTTTCCAATAAGAGGTGTTAAATCAGAAATGATTAAAAAGGTTTTCAAACTAACAGAAATTAATATTTCTGAAATAAAGGATGCAAATCTTTCTGAAAAACCTAAACCTTACACCTCAAGATATCAACAACATTTAAACAAGAAAAAGGGTTACACTTGTGGTTCAGGTTTTCAAAAGAAACCAAACAATAATGGTAATTTCAAAAAGAGTGGACTAGGTTTTATTCCACCAAAAAATTATAAAAATGAAAAAAATTTTAAACCAAAAATTGTTTATGTTTCAGGAACAAGTGCTGAAAAACAACAAAAGGGTTAATTCTGGAAGGAGACGAACAAAGAATTCCTTGCCAAAAAGCAAGAAGAAATGAAGAAAAGCGTTGTTCAAAAGAAGATAGAGACGAGAACCTGTTTTCAATGTAAAACAGTTGGCCACATTGCCAGAAATTGTCCAAAGACAATACAGACAAAACAGGAAGTCTCTGGTAAACTGAAAGAAAAAGTTGTTGAGGAAACTGAACTTCCAACCAGAAAATTTACAGGTTTTGAAAATTCAACTTTTGAGGTTGGTGAATATGTTCAAGGAATGTTTTAAAAAGAAAAGAAAATATGAAAAATCAGAAGTGGGTGGTTAAAGGTTTAGGGAATAGTTCTGGTGATGAATCTGATTCCACAAAATCAGAGGAGCCAAAAGTTGTTATGAAAGAAAAGAATTCAGTTCCGACTGTGGATGATGCAAACTTTCCACCACTGCGGGCTGAAAATTTTAAGAAGAAAGTTGGAAAAGTCGAAATCTCAAATCAATTCTATTCTGAAAAGAAAGAATTTGATGTTGAGAAAGTGTTTAATGGAAATGTTAAAAAGATATTTGGTAAAATGGTCGATGGGAAGGTAAAAGGGGTGAAAGAATTTTATGAAACAAAAAGAAGTGTTCAAACCCCTGAAGAAGTTGAGAAGGTTACACCTAAAGCTGGTCAGGCTTGGGTGTCTGTATTTTTTACTTAAAATCCTGACTTGCCGGAGCTGCCAAGTTGGTAATCGTGGAGCATGAATCGGCATCTTTCATTGTTTACGAAAATTGTTTTTGTAGAAGTGTGACTTGCCGGAACTCCCAGGTTGGTAAGTGAGGAGTAGGAATCGGCATCTTGAGAATTCAACCTACATATGGTAACTTACAAGTGGTATTGGTTGGTATGCCATGTGGTTGTAAAAGGTTTTTACCTGAAAGTGGTAAATCAAGGACATTAAGTTGTACTTGCATTTTCCTACAAGTGGTTGAAAGACAATGTGATGAACCAAACCCCTAACCTACAAGAGGTTTTTATAAAATTAACAAAACTTATTTTCCGGAAAAACCATTTGATTAAAACAAACTTGAGTGTTTTGAAATCAATGGCAAAATAGTTTGTTGTGAGGGGGAGTTCTGATTGTTTATGCCAAGTGGATGGCGAATTGAAGCGATTCGATTTTGGTTGTCATGTTTCTTGTATAGTTTGTTTTCAATTTTCTTTAAATGTTTCTGAATTTTAGGGGGAGTAAGAATTTCAGAAAATCCAAAAACATTTGAAAATTTGAAAAATCCAAAAACATGATAAAATCAAAAATTAGTTTTGTTGTGAAAAAGAGGAAATGATAGTACATCAGTGGACTGTCACGACACGCTAAAGAAATGGAAAGTTAAAAAGTGATAAACGGTCTCACTAAGGTTGTGACGGTAGGCTCAGCTAGACTAGTAGATTTGCGATAACGATACAAACTTAAATGAAAAAGACTAGTTCTAGTGGGAAACATGGTCAAAAGCATAGTACTTAGTTTTGTCCTTCTTGATTGTGTGCCTACTCAGTAATCGCTGATTGTCGAAAGACATAAAACTGGTTAAGTTTGTGAAATTTCACAACTTTGCTGAAAAAATCGCAGTGATTGTGCATTTCATTTTGCAAAGATTTAAACTTGTCTTATTTCTTTATTTTGTTTAAGCATTGGACATCCTCTGCGTATACGTGAGTATCGACCTGGATGTTATTGCCTAAACGTTCTGCTTTATTTTCTTTGGTGTTTCGTTTAAGCTTTGGATCACCTCTGTGTATACGGGAGTATCGACCTGGTGGTTAAAGTCTAAACAACTTCAATTTGTTTTTATTTTCTTATTTTGTTTAAACATTGGACTTTCTCTGCGTATACGGAAGTATCGACCTGATTGTTAATGTTTAAACTTTCTGCTTTGTTTTCGCACAATTCACAGTTGATAAAAGTTTAAAGGCATTACATGAGATAGTGTATTGCATGATGAGGGGATATGCTGAGATCGTGGGGTCCATAAGAACTTAGTGCAAAATTAATATACCTTAACGTATCGGTAAGCATTTCGAAAGTTTTTAGATTGAGTTTAAGTGGACAACAATATCGTCAATCTATGTGAATCGTTTAGAACTGAAAATGTTTAAAGCTTAACGGTGTTGGTGATTTGTCTTATAAACTGATATGATCCTCTTACACGAACTCACAAAAATATTGTTTGTAAATATTTCTTTACTGAATTTCATTACAATTAAAAAATCCAAAAAGATTTTCAGTGTATTTTAGCATAAATTTTGAAAAAATTCAAAAAGATTTTCGACAACTGGTGTTGGAAAACTGATTTTCAAAATTCCAAGTGCTAAACTTGATGAACAGGTTTGGGAAAGAATGTATGAAGAAGTTGTGTTTTCAAATCATTATCAAAGATTAAATCATTTTTTGAATGGTACCTGCAAGTAGATTCTAAATTTGCAAAATTTTAAATTTGTGAAACTTATTTTTGGGTAGAGATGTGTGCAGGTTAGCCAGGTTCCGATATCTGAGTTAGATAAATGCCAAGTTTTGATCTAAGAACCTGTGGAAAGTGAATTCCAGACTGAAGATAGTAGAGCCAGATTCAGATCTTGAATATTACGAGAAAGAGAAAGAGATTAATTGAGGATGCTTACAATGGAGAATTTTGAAGAAAGCGAGCAGACTGATAAAGACTGAAGGTTTGATAACCGAAGACTCGACACTGAAGACTCGTCAACATTCGAGGGGGAGTCTGTTGGTGTATACGTCTGTCGACTTCGTCTTGTATCGAGTCTTGTTTATATTTAGACAGATTAGGGCACGTAATACGAGAAATAGGGTAGGATTTAGATGTGATTGAGCTAATTTAGTTTGAAAATGACATGTGTGACATGTTCAAACGAAATTAGAAGTTCTAATTTCATTTGAGGAGTGCCATGCCACTTTCAAATGAAATCACTCACCCTAAAAATACCCTCATGTGCCATTTCATTTGTAACTTTCCGGTCAGTGTAACGAAGTGCTGCCGAAGTGTTGTCAGGTTGTAAAACGTCATTAAATCAATCATACAACAGTTTAGAGTGTGAATCTTGCTGAATTGACCTCGATACGTTTGTTTCCGCCACTCGTATTGAGATAAACTCTTCTGATCGACTCATTCGGGTCTAAAAACGATCCTACACCTATCCACGATCACCTCATCATCGGTCACCCCGATGGTGAGCATATTGTCGCACCTATCCTCGAAGCTGTCCCTCTCGTGGTCATTCCCCCGGAGGATTGGCCCTTTGATGATCTTTTTGACGATGATGTCGATTTATATTTGGATGGTCCCCCAGCTGATGTTCAGGACGGGGAGGTTGATGATGACGTTGCTGTGCTAGATATACCACCTCCTATCATACCCGTTATCGAGATATCTTCGGACTCCAGCATGCACTCAGTTGCAGACTCCTTTGAGTCTGTGACTTCCTCGGCCCTGCGGGCGGCAGGACTTCAGTTCTACGCGACTGACCTTGATGACGACGATGCGACGTCTGCTGCACCGTCATCCCCTATTCGAGTCCCTACACCCCCTCACGCCCCAGAGCATGTTCCTGATGCAGACCCTATTCCTTTTGGATTGCCTGATATTGCACCTCTTATTCCGGAGCCGATTCCTGCTCCATTTGATCACCCACTTGTTGATCCCTATGTACCACAGCCCCCACCGGTCAGTGTTGCTCTGCCCCCTCCTGTTATATCTGATGCTCACCGTACTGATCTTCCGATTATATTTCTCCAAGAGATCCCCGCTCCACGACCAGGGGAAGGTACCTCGGGCCAGCCCCCGAGTTTAGACCCATTTGCTTCAGCCGACTTCCCTCCGATCCCACAGACTATACCTTTTACTCCATTTACATCTGCATCGCTTGATGAGCCATTTCGATGGTTCCCTCCATATACCATGCCCATGTCTGACCCCTACCATCCCTCGCATCACATTGGATACACTCGGGATGAGTTACTTTTGTCACTTCAGTTGCAATTCGAGATCTTGAGTCGTAGAGTTCTCGAGTTGGAGTTCGGTGAGGCTGCTAGACAGTCACCCTGTCCCTTTCATTCTACCTCTGTCCCTCCACACTCATCACCGTCAGCTTCGTTTGTACCTCCACGTGCTGCTCCCACACCTATTCTGGATTTTGATGCCCGCTTTCTCACTATCGAGCAGCAGATTAGCTTTTTGCTTTTCCGTGTTTATGAGCTCGAGGAGGAGCTTGCGCATGTCCGCAGTTTGCTTTTCTTCCCTCCTCCTCCTCCGCCATCAGCATCGTAGGTTTTTGGTTTGACGCAGGTGCACTACTTTTGGTGAGAACGCTACAATTGAGCCGAGATTGTGAGGATATGAAGACCATATTTTGACTATTACTTTTGTACATTGACATACTTTTCCGACAGGGGTTGTGTGACCCTATGTCTCTTTTAATATGATACACTTTGTAAACAATGTAACTCCTGGTTGATTATTAATGAAAGCTCAATAGTCGTGTTCTCATTAAATACATTGTTGGTTCACATATTCATGCTATGATTATATTGATGCTTGGTTGTTTGCTATAATGATTGCCTGTGTATATATATGTACATACAACTCTTAGAAAATTATTTATCTATCTATCGAATAAGGCCTGACTCATCCGATCTTCTTCCTAGAAGAACGATGCCACCTCAAAGGAATACCGATACCAACAACCCTCTGCCAAGGACAGAGGCGGAGCTACAAGAGCACATTTCACAAGCCATCGCTCAGCACGAGGCCCTCCGCTCCGAACATAGCGGTGGTACCTCTGGGAATAACCCCCCCAATCGGTAATGTTAAGTCACCTAAGACACATTACTAGTCGTTTAGATATTTCCAATTGTGTTTTGCTAATGCTTATTGTGAATGGTGCTACTTGTGTTACAGGCTGTACCTACAAACAGTTCTTGGACTGCAAGCCGCTCAATTTCGATGGCACTGGGGGTGCTGTTGTGTTCGTACGCTGGGTGGTGAAGATGGACTCCGTATTGAGGATGAGCAAATATGTTCCAGATCACGTATATTTCTGGGTTATTTCTAGACGGAGCGCTTTCGTGGTGGAACCTTCAGGTGCAGACGTTGGGTGAAGCTGCTGCTTATGCATTAACATGGGATGAACTGAAGGAGTTAATGCGCAAAAAGTATTACTCGCGGGCGGAGATTCAGAAGTTGGAAACGGAATTCTAGAACCTCAAAATGGATGGCCCGAAAGTGGCAGAGTATATTCAGCGATTCCATGATTTGTCGAGAGTTGTTCCATATCTGGTGGAGCCAGAGTTTAAAAGGATAGAGCGTTTTATCTGGGGATTGGCACATCAGATTCTTAGCATGGTGACAACTTCCATGCCTCCAACTATTTCTGAGGCTATTGACTTAAGTGTGGCGCTAACTGAGGAAGCAGTTCGGTTGGGAAACTTCCCGATTTCTGAAATGAAAAAGGAGACTCATGTGGAGTCATCGGGTGATAACAACAGAAAGTTCACTAATTTTAAGAAAGGTACCTGGGTGAACAATCATGCCAACAAGCGTAGGGACACCAACCAGCCAGCTGAGGCACAGACTGGCACAGCTAATGTTGAGAACAAAGGAAAAGGGTATATGGGCACCCTACCTAAGTGCGACAATTACCAACTTCATCATACCGGGCGGTGCAGGTATGGTAAATGTGATAACTGTGGCAAAGTGGGGCATGCCAAGGAGACGTGTTGGTATGGTGCTAGACATAGAAATGGAGGTCACGGTGGTAAAGGAAACCATGGTGGGTATGGAAATCAGACGGGAAATCGAAACCAGGAAGGAAATGGTAATTTCGGAGGAAACGGAAACCGTGGTGGATATGGGAACCAGACTGGTAATGGAAATCGTGGAGGAAACAACAACAACAACTATCAGGGCGGAAATGGTAATGATCAGGGATGTGGTCAAGGTTGTTTTAACTGCGGTGATATAGGGCATTTCAGGAAGGATTGCCCTAAAAACAATCAAGCTCATGGAAGGGTGTTCAACATTGGCGCCAGGGAAGCATGCCAGGATCCAAACGTGGTTACTTGTACGTTCCCTATTAATCAACTTTATGCATCTATGCTGTTTGATACTGGTGCCAATTTTAGCTTCGTATCCCTAGACTTTAAGAATATACTTGGTTTAGTTGCAAGTAAGTTAGACGTCCCGTATTCGATAGAACTGGCTAATGGGAAGTTAGTAGAGGCAAATGAGGTGGTTAGAGGTTGTATTATGGAGATTGGAGAGCGCAAATTCGCTATCGACCTTCTACCAGTTGATTTGGGAAGCTTTGATGTGGTGGTCAGGATGGATTGGTTGTCTAGCAACCGTGCGGAGATAGTCTGCCATGAGAAGATCATTCGCATTCCGATGGAGAATGGGGAGACGATCGTGATTCATGGAGAGAAGCATGATATGCCCTTGCGGATTATCAGTTGTATGAAAGTACAGAAGTGTCTACGTAAAGGATGCGTTGCCTTCTTAGCTCATGTTGTGGATAAGGAAGCCGAAGAGCCGAAGATTGAAGATATCCTAGTGGTGAGGGATTATCCTGAGGTCTTCCCCGAAGACTTTCCAGGATTACCTCCTCAAAGACAAGTCGAATTCCACATTGACTTGGTTCCAGGCGCTGCGCCTGTAGCCAAGGCACCTTATCGACTTGCGCCTTCCAAGATGGAAGAGTTATCCACGCAGCTTCAGGAGTTATTGGACAAAGGATTCTTAAGGCCGAGCTTCTCGCCTTGGGGAGCTCCACTGTTATTCGTTAAGAAGAAGGATGGTAGCTTTTGAATGTGTATCCACTATCGGGAGCTGAACAAGTTAACTATTAAGAATCGGTATCCATTACCGAGGATTGATGATTTATTCGACCAACTGCAAGGATCAAGTTACTACTCCAAGATTGATCTTCAATCGGGTTATCATCAGCTGCGAATTCAAGAGGAGAGTATACCGAAGACCGCGTTTAGGACTCGTTATGGATACTACGAGTTCCTTGTAATGCCATTCGGATTGACTAACGCGCCGGCAGTGTTTATGGATTTGATGAATCATGTGTGCAAGCCATATCTCGATAAATTTGTGATCGTATTTATCGATGATATTCTTATTTATTCATGGACGAAGGAAGAGCACGAGCAACATCTCAGAGACATTCTAGATCTATTAAAGAAGGAAAAGCTCCACTCTAAGTTCTCGAAGTGCGAATTTTGGATTCACGAAGTACAGTTTCTCGGTCACGTGGTAAACAAGAATGGTATACATGTGGATCCCACAAAGATTAAGGCAATCAAGCACTGGGAAACTCCAAAGACACCGACTGAGATCCGACAGTTTGGGTTTAGCGGACTATTACCGCAGGTTCATCGAGAATTTCTCCAAGATAGCTCAACCGTTAACTTCCCTTACTTAGAAGGACAAGAAGTATGAATGGGGAGACAAGCAAGAAGAAGCCTTTCAACTGCTCAAGAACAAGCTATGCGATGCCCCGATACTATCCCTACCTAAAGGCACGGAAGACTTCGTGGTATATTGCGACGCTTCACGTCAGGGATTGGGTTGTGTGCTAATGCAACGCCAAAAAGTCATCACTTATGATTCACGCCAACTGAAAGTACATGAAAAGAATTATACCACTCACAACTTAGAGTTAGGTGCCGTGGTATTTGCCTTAAAGATTTGGCGACATTATCTGTATGGTACTTGATATACTATCTTCACGGATCACACAAGTCTGCAGCACATATTTGATCAGAAGGAGTTGAATATGCGACAGCGACGATGGGTTGAGTTGCTGAATGATTAGGACTGCGAGATCAAGTATCATCCTAGAAAGGCAAATGTGGTAGCAGACATCTTAAGTCGAAAGGAAAGGGTAAAGCCCATAAGAGTTCGAGCTCTAAAAATGACTATTCAGACGGATCACACTTCACGTATACGTGATGCCCAACAGGAAGCTCTCAAGAAGGAGAATCTTAAGGCTGAATATCTCCGAGGAATGGAAAAGAAGTTGGTACCTAATAAGGAAGGAACCTTATGCTTCATGGGACGTATTTGGGTTCCACTCTATGGCGGTATTAGAAAGGTTATTTTTGATGAAGCTAATAAGTCAAGGTACTCGATCCACCCAGGATCGGACAAGATGTACCAAGATCTTAAAGATTTTTACTGGTGGCCAAAGCTCAAGGGTGACGTAGCTATTTATGTTGGGAAATGCCTAACCTGTGATAAGGTTAAGGCCGAGTATCAGAAACCCTCAGGTCTTTTGCAACAACCTAAAATACCCATGTGGAAGTGGGAGCAAATTTCTCTAGACTTCATAACAAAGTTACCTAGGACTCCTAGAGGACATGATATGATTTGGGTAATAGTGGATCGATTGACAAAGTCTGCACACTTCTTACCTATTCGAGAGAAGGATAGCACGGGAAAGCTAGCTGATCTTTACCTCAAGGAGATAGTAGAACGTCATGGAGTGCCTATCTCGATAATTTCAGATAGAGATGGATGGTTTGTGTCAAGGATTTGGCAATCCTTTCAAGAGGCCTTTGGATCTCAGTTGAATCTGAGTACGGCCTTTCACCCGCAGACAGATGGTCAGAGCGAGCGAACTATTCAAACACTGGAAGACATGCTTCGTGCATGTGTGATGGATTTGGGCGGCAGTTGGGATACTCATCTACCTCTAGTTGAGTTTTCCTATAATAACAGCTACCATACGAGCATTCAAGCCGCACCGTTTGAAGCTCTTTATGGCCGTAAGTGTCGCTCACCGTTATGTTGTGCAGATTCAGGAGATAGACAGATGGTTGGTCCCGAACTGTGAACCCAATACGCCTATATATAGGCCACCTGTCTTCGTACGAAGGGACATCCCCCTTCGTATGAACCGGGGTGTGGTTCACTTCGTACTCAACTGGACTAGCTATGTCCCTTCGTGTAACACCCTAATTGCGTAACCTGCGGCGGAAATATCGGAAAGTCACGTTACAAATTGCTCACAACAACTGGTACTAATTTGTTTCATTATTATTAACATTGTTTTACAAAACATAAATAAATGTAATTGTCTTTTGTTTAAGAAGTCTAAGGCCCAGATGCGATCCTACGCATTGCATGCTTGAATAATCGTAAACCTGAAACATATGTGAAAATGAGAGTCCGGGGTGTGGTTCACTTCGTACTCAACTGGACTAGCTATGTCCCTTCGTGTAACACCCTAATTGCGTAACCTGCGGCGGAAATATCGGAAAGTCACGTTACAAATTGCTCACAACAACTGGTACTAATTTGTTTCATTATTATTAACATTGTTTTACAAAACATAAATAAATGTAATTGTCTTTTGTTTAAGAAGTCTAAGGCCCAGATGCGATCCTACGCATTGCATGCTTGAATAATCGTAAACCTGAAACATATGTGAAAATGAGAGTCAGCAATAAAGCTGGCGAGTACATAGGTTTTGTTAGCCAAATAAATGGAAAAAATTTTAGTATTGCAATACTTTGACAAATACGAGAGTTGTCAATTGAAAATGAACTCTTGATGCCAAAGAATGACAAAGATTAAGGCAATCAAGAACTGGGAAACTTAGAAGACACCGACTGAGATCCGACAGTTTGGGTTTAGCGGACTATTACCGCAGGTTCATCGAGAATTTCTCCAAGATAGCTCAACCGTTAACTTCCCTTACTTAGAAGGACAAGAAGTATGAATGGGGAGACAAGCAAGAAGAAGCCTTTCAACTGCTCAAGAACAAGCTATGCGATGCCCCGATACTATCCCTACCCAAAGGCATGGAAGACTTCGTGGTATATTGCGACGCTTCACGTCAGGGATTGGGTTGTGTGCTAATGCAACGCCAAAAAGTCATCACTTATGCTTCACGCCAACTGAAAGTATATGAAAAGAATTATACCACTCACGACTTGGAGTTAGGTGTCGTGGTATTTGCCTTAAAGATTTGGTGACATTATCTGTATGGTACTTGATATACTATCTTCACGGATCACACAAGTCTGCAGCACATATTTGATCAGAAGGAGTTGAATATGCGACAGCGACGATGGGTTGAGTTGCTGAATGATTAGGACTGCGAGATCAAGAATCATCCAGGAAAGGCAATTGTGGTAGCAGACATCTTAAGTCGAAAGGAAAGGGTAAAGCCCATAAGAGTTCGAGCTCTAAAAATGACTATTCAGACGGATCACACTTCACGTATACGTGATGCCCAACAGGAAGCTCTTAAGAAGGAGAATCTTAAGGCTGAATATCTCCGAGGAATGGAAAAGAAGTTGGTACCTAATAAGGAAGGAACCTTATGCTTCATGGGACGTATTTGGGTTCCACTCTATGGCGGTATTAGAGAGGTTATTTTTGATGAAGCTAATAAGTCAAGGTACTCGATCCAACCAGGATCGGACAAGATGTACCAAGATCTTAAAGATTTTTACTGGTGGCCAAAGCTCAAGGGTGACGTAGCTATTTATGTTGGGAAATGCCTAACATGTGCTAAGGTTAAGGCCGAGTATCAGAAACCCTCAGGTCTTTTGCAACAACCTAAAATACCCATGTGGAAGTGGGAGCAAATTTCTATAGACTTCATAACAAAGTTACCTAGGACTCCTAGAGGACATGATATGATTTGGGTAATAGTGGATCGATTGACAAAGTCTGCACACTTCTTACCTATTCGAGATAAGGATAGCACGGGAAAGCTAGCTGATCTTTACCTCAAGGAGATAGTAGCACGTCATGGAGTGCCTATCTCGATAATTTCAGATAGAGATGGACGGTTTGTGTCAAGGATTTGGCAATCCTTTCAAGAGGCCTTTGGATCTCAGTTGAATCTGAGTACGGCCTTTCACCCGCAGACAGATGGTCAGAGCGAGCGAACTATTCAAACACTGGAAGACATGCTTCGTGCATGTGTGATGGATTTGGGCGGCAGTTGGGATACTCATCTACCTCTAGTTGAGTTTTCCTATATTAACAGTTACCATACGAGCATTCAAGCCGCACCGTTCGAAGTTCTTTATGGTCGTAGGTGTCGCTCACCGTTATGTTGTGCAGATGCAGGAGATAGACAGATGGTTGGTCCCGAACTGTGAACCCAATACGCCTATATATAGGCCACCTGTCTTCGTACGAAGGGACATCCCCCTTCGTATGAACCGGGGTGCGGTTCACTTCGTACTAAACTGAACTAGCTATGTCCCTTCGTGTAACACCCTAATCGCGTAACCTGCGGCGGAAATATCGGAAAGTCACGTTACAAATTGCTCACAACAACTGGTACTAATTTGTTTCATTATTATTAACATTGTTTTACAAAACATAAATAAATGTAATTGTCTTTTGTTTAAGAAGTCTAAGGCCCAGATGCGATCCTACGCATTGCATGCTTGAATAATCGTAAACCTGAAACATATGTGAAAATGAGAGTCAGCAATAAAGCTGGCGAGTACATAGGTTTTGTTAGCCAAATAAATGGCAAAAATTTTAGTATTGCAATACTTTGACAAATACGAGAGTTGTCAATTGAAAATTAACTCTTGATGCCAAAGAATGACAAAGATTAAGGCAATCAAGAACTGGGAAACTCCGAAGACACCGACTGAGATCCGACAGTTTGGGTTTAGCGGACTATTACCGCAGGTTCATCGAGAATTTCTCCAAGATAGCTCAACCGTTAACTTCCCTTACTTAGAAGGACAAGAAGTATGAATGGGGAGACAAGCAAGAAGAAGCCTTTCAACTGCTCAAGAACAAGCTATACGATGCCCCGATACTATCCCTACCCAAAGGCATGGAAGACTTCGTGGTATATTGCGACGCTTCACGTCAGGGATTGGGTTGTGTGCTAATGCAACGATAAAAAGTCATCACTTATGCTTCACGCCAACTGAAAGTATATGAAAAGAATTATACCACTCACGACTTGGAGTTAGGTGTCGTGGTATTTGCCTTAAAGATTTGGTGACATTATCTGTATGGTACTTGATATACTATCTTCACGGATCACACAAGTCTGCAGCACATATTTGATCAGAAGGAGTTGAATATGTGACAGCGACGATGGGTTGAGTTGCTGAATGATTAGGACTGCGAGATCAAGTATCATCCTGGAAAGGCAAATGTGGAAGCAGACATCTTAAGTCGAAAGGAAAGGGTAAAGCCCATAAGAGTTCGAGCTCTAAAAATGACTATTCAGACGGATCACACTTCACGTATACGTGATGCCCAACAGGAAGCTCTTAAGAAGGAGAATCTTAAGGCTGAATATCTCCGAGGAATGGAAAAGAAGTTGGTACCTAATAAGGAAGGAACCTTATGCTTCATCGGACGTATTTGGGTTCCACTCTATGGCGGTATTAGAGAGGTTATTTTTGATGAAGCTAATAAGTCAAGGTACTCGATCCACCCAGGATCGGACAAGATGTACCAAGATCTTAAAGATTTTTACTAGTGGCCAAAGCTCAAGGGTGACGTAGCTATTTATGTTGGGAAATGCCTAACCTGTGCTAAGGTTAAGGCCGAGTATCAGAAACCCTCAGGTCTTTTGCAACAACCTAAAATACCCATGTGGAAGTGGGAGCAAATTTCTATAGACTTCATAACAAAGTTACCTAGGACTCCTAGAGGACATGATATGATTTGGGTAATAGTGGATCGATTGACAAAGTCTGCACACTTCTTACCTATTCGAGAGAAGGATAGCACGGGAAAGCTAGCTGATCTTTACCTCAAGGAGATAGTAGCACGTCATGGAGTGCCTATCTCGATAATTTCAGATAGAGATGGACGGTTTGTGTCAAGGATTTGGCAATCCTTTCAAGAGGCCTTTGGATCTCAGTTGAATCTGGGTACGGCCTTTCACCCGCAGACAGATGGTCAGAGCGAGCGAACTATTCAAACACTGGAAGACATGCTTCGTGCATGTGTGATGGATTTGGGCGGCAGTTGGGATACTCATCTACCTCTAGTTGAGTTTTCCTATAATAACAGCTACCATACGAGCATTCAAGCCGCACCGTTTGAAGCTTTTTATGGCCGTAAGTGTCGCTCACCGTTATGTTGTGCAGATGCAGGAGATAGACAGATGGTTGGTCCCAAACTGTGAACCCAATACGCCTATATATAGGCCACCTGTCTTCGTACGAAGGGACATCCCCCTTCGTATGAACCGGGGTGTGGTTCACTTCGTACTAAACTGAACTAGCTATGTCCCTTCGTATAACACCCTAATCGCGTAACCTGCGGCGGAAATATCGGAAAGTCACGTTAAAAATTGGTCACAACAACTGGTACTAATTTGTTTCATTATTATTAACATTGTTTTACAAAACATAAATAAATGTAATTGTCTTTTGTTTAAGAAGTCTAAGGCCCAGATGCGATCCTACGCATTGCATGCTTGAATAATCGTAAACCTGAAACATATGTGAAAATGAGAGTCAGCAATAAAGCTGGCGAGTACATAGGTTTTGTTAGCCAAATAAATGGCAAAAATTTTAGTATTGCAATACTTTGACAAATACGAGAGTTGTCAATTGAAAATGAACTCTTGATGCCAAAGAATGACAAAGATTAAGGCAATCAAGAACTGGGAAACTTAGAAGACACCGACTGAGATCCGACAGTTTGGGTTTAGCGGACTATTACCGCAGGTTCATCGAGAATTTCTCCAAGATAGCTCAACCGTTAACTTCCCTTACTTAGAAGGACAAGAAGTATGAATGGGGAGACAAGCAAGAAGAAGCCTTTCAACTGCTCAAGAACAAGCTATGCGATGCCCCGATACTATCCCTACCCAAAGGCATGGAAGACTTCGTGGTATATTGCGACGCTTCACGTCAGGGATTGGGTTGTGTGCTAATGCAACGCCAAAAAGTCATCACTTATGCTTCACGCCAACTGAAAGTATATGAAAAGAATTATACCACTCACGACTTGGAGTTAGGTGTCGTGGTATTTGCCTTAAAGATTTGGTGACATTATCTGTATGGTACTTGATATACTATCTTCACGGATCACACAAGTCTGCAGCACATATTTGATCAGAAGGAGTTGAATATGCGACAGCGACGATGGGTTGAGTTGCTGAATGATTAGGACTGCGAGATCAAGTATCATCCTGGAAAGGCAATTGTGGTAGCAGACATCTTAAGTCGAAAGGAAAGGGTAAAGCCCATAAGAGTTCGAGCTCTAAAAATGACTATTCAGACGGATCACACTTCACGTATACGTGATGCCCAACAGGAAGCTCTTAAGAAGGAGAATCTTAAGGCTGAATATCTCCGAGGAATGGAAAAGAAGTTGGTACCTAATAAGGAAGGAACCTTATGCTTCATGGGACGTATTTGGGTTCCACTCTATGGCGGTATTAGAGAGGTTATTTTTGATGAAGCTAATAAGTCAAGGTACTCGATCCAACCAGGATCGGACAAGATGTACCAAGATCTTAAAGATTTTTACTGGTGGCCAAAGCTCAAGGGTGACGTAGCTATTTATGTTGGGAAATGCCTAACATGTGCTAAGGTTAAGGCCGAGTATCAGAAACCCTCAGGTCTTTTGCAACAACCTAAAATACCCATGTGGAAGTGGGAGCAAATTTCTATAGACTTCATAACAAAGTTACCTAGGACTCCTAGAGGACATGATATGATTTGGGTAATAGTGGATCGATTGACAAAGTCTGCACACTTCTTACCTATTCGAGAGAAGGATAGCACGGGAAAGCTAGCTGATCTTTACCTCAAGGAGATAGTAGCACGTCATGGAGTGCCTATCTCGATAATTTCAGATAGAGATGGACGGTTTGTGTCAAGGATTTGGCAATCCTTTCAAGAGGCCTTTGGATCTCAGTTGAATCTGAGTACGGCCTTTCACCCGCAGACAGATGGTCAGAGCGAGCGAACTATTCAAACACTGGAAGACATGCTTCGTGCATGTGTGATGGATTTGGGCGGCAGTTGGGATACTCATCTACCTCTAGTTGAGTTTTCCTATATTAACAGTTACCATACGAGCATTCAAGCCGTACCGTTCGAAGCTCTTTATGGTCGTAGGTGTCGCTCACCGTTATGTTGTGCAGATGCAGGAGATAGACAGATGGTTGGTCCCGAACTGTGAACCCAATACGCCTATATATAGGCCACCTGTCTTCGTACGAAGGGACATCCCCCTTCGTACGAACCGGGGTGTGGTTCACTTCGTACTAAACTGAACTAGCTATGTCCCTTCGTGTAACACCCTAATCGCGTAACCTGCGGCGGAAATATCGGAAAGTCACGTTACAAATTGCTCACATCAACTGGTACTAATTTGTTTCATTATTATTAACATTGTTTTACAAAACATAAATAAATGTAATTGGCTTTTGTTTAAGAAGTCTAAGGCCCAGATGCGATCCTACGCATTGCATGCTTGAATAATCGAAAACCTGAAACATATGTGAGAATGAGAGTCAGCAATAAAGCTGGCGAGTACATAGGTTTTGTTAGCCAAATAAATGGCAAAAATTTTAGTATTGCAATACTTTGACAAATACGAGAGTTGTCAATTGAAAATGAACTCTTGAAGCCAAAGAATGACAAAGATTAAGGCAATCAAGAACTGGGAAACTCCGAAGACACCGACTGAGATCCGACAGTTTGGGTTTAGCGGACTATTACCGCAGGTTCATCGAGAATTTCTCCAAGATAGCTCAACCGTTAACTTCCCTTACTTAGAAGGACAAGAAGTATGAATGGGGAGACAAGCAAGAAGAAGCCTTTCAACTGCTCAAGAACAAGCTATGCGATGCCCCGATACTATCCCTACCCAAAGGCACGGAAGACTTCGTGGTATATTGCGACGCTTCACGTCAGGGATTGGGTTGTGTGCTAATGCAACGCCAAAAAGTCATCACTTATGCTTCACGCCAACTGAAAGTACATGAAAAGAATTATACCACTCACGACTTGGAGTTAGGTGCCGTGGTATTTGCCTTAAAGATTTGGCGACATTATCTGTATGGTACTTGATATACTATCTTCACGGATCACACAAGTCTGCAGCACATATTTGATCAGAAGGAGTTGAATATGCGACAGCGACGATGGGTTGAGTTGCTGAATGATTAGGACTGCGAGATCAAGTATCATCCTTGAAAGGTAAATGTGGTAGCAGACATCTTAAGTCGAAAGGAAAGGGTAAAGCCCATAAGAGTTCGAGCTCTTAAAATGACTATTCAGACGGATCACACTTCACGTATACGTGATGCCCAACAGGAAGCTCTTAAGAAGGAGAATCTTAAGGCTGAATATCTCCGAGGAATGGAAAAGAAGTTGGTACCTAATAAGGAAGGAACCTTATGCTTCATGGGACGTATTTGGGTTCCACTCTATGGCGGTATTAGAGAGGTTATTTTTGATGAAGCTAATAAGTCAAGGTACTCGATCCACCCAGGATCGGACAAGATGTACCAAGATCTTAAAGATTTTTACTGGTGGCAAAAGCTCAAGGGTGACGTTGCTATTTATGTTGGGAAATGCCTAACCTGTGCTAAGGTTAAGGCCGAGTATCAGAAACCCTCAGGTCTTTTGCAACAACCTAAAATACCCATGTGGAAGTGGGAGCAAATTTCTATAGACTTCATAACAAAGTTACCTAGGACTCCTAGAGGACATGATATGATTTGGGTAATAGTGGAACGATTGACAAAGTCTGCACACTTCCTACCTATTCGAGAGAAGGATAGCACGGGAAAGCTAGCTGATCTTTACCTCAAGGAGATAGTAGCACGTCATGGAGTGCCTATCTCGATAATTTCAGATAGAGATGGACGGTTTGTGTCAAGGATTTGGCAATCCTTTCAAGGGGCGTTTGGATCTCAGTTGAATCTGAGTACGGCCTTTCACCCGCAGACAGATGGTCAGAGCGAGCGAACTATTCAAACACTGGAAGACATGCTTCGTGCATGTGTGATGGATTTGGGCGGCAGTTGGGATACTCATCTACCTCTAGTTGAGTTTTCCTATAATAACAGCTACCATACGAGCATTCAAGCCGCACCGTTCGAAGCTCTTTATGGTCGTAAGTGTCGCTCACCGTTATGTTGTGCAGATGCAGGAGAAAGACAGATGGTTGGTCCAGAACTGTGAACCCAATACGCCTATATATAGGCCACCTGTCTTCGTACGAAGGGACATCCCCCTTCGTACGAACCGGGGTGTGGTTCACTTCGTACTAAACTGAACTAGCTATCTCCCTTCGTGTAACACCCTAATCGCGTAACCTGCGGTGGAAATATCGGAAAGTCACGTTACAAATTGCTCACAACAACTGGTACTAATTTGTTTCATTATTATTAACATTGTTTTACAAAACATAAATAAACGTAATTGTCTTTTGTTTAAGAAGTCTAAGGCCCAGATGCGATCCTACGCATTGCATGCTTGAATAATCGAAAACCTGAAACATATGTGAAAATGAGAGTCAGCAATAAAGCTGGCGAGTACATAGGTTTTGTTAGCCAAATAAATGGCAAAAATTTTAGTATTGCAATACTTTGACAAATACGAGAGTGGTCAATTGAAAATGAACTCTTGAAGCCAAAGAATGGCAAAAGGTTTAGTATTGCAATACATTATCTTGATTGTGAAAACTTATGACAAAGAGTTTTGTATATGGAAATATGATTATTACTAGGTAAATTTTATGCCGTTGAAAATTGTACTTTGTAATCACATTGAAATCGTCATAAAACTTGTGAGTGTGTTATTAGAAATCCAATCAAGGATTAATAATAACAATATTGAAATCTGTCATAACTTGTGTGAGTATTACTAAAATCAAGTCAATGATTTATAGTAATACTTTGGAAGATTCTACAAGGATTTGGATACTTGAACATTGAATCAATTGAACACATAAATCCTAAAGTGATTTGGATAACACTATAAGAGTAATACAATAAGAACACTTATATATAGGAAGTACCAGCGACGTATCCACCATGTTCTTATGGTATTACACTCGTTTTGTTATCTAAATCACAACTAACCACATAAACACATAAATCATCTATTTGTCAACAACTTGTAAACACGCATTAAAGTACACAATGAATCCAAACAAGGACTTCAATTGTACTTTAAACATCCAACGACTAGCTAACTATGAAGATAGATAGTTACTACAAGGATTTGGTTTGGTAGTATATTAGTCTATACTTTGGTAAACAATGTCACTTGAATAGCATATCAAACTATGATTTGGTAAAAATTAGTATCAAATTTTGCTTTGGTAATCAATAGCATAGCAAACAATGCTTTGGTAAACAATGTCAGTTGAATAGCATATCAAACTCTGCTTTGGTAAACAATAGCATATCAAACTATGCTTTGGTAATCAATAGCATATCAAACTATGCTTTGGTAAACAATATCACATTGGTAGCATATCAAACTATGCTTTGGTAGTATATCAAAATATACTTTGGTTTGTGATTTGGTAGTATATCAAACTATACTTTGGTTTTAGTCACAAAAATCCTAAGTCCTAATGGTGATTCGAGATAACACCACTAAGGGTAATACAATAAGCACACTTATATATAGGAAGTACCAGCGGCGTATCCACCATGTCCTTATTGTATTAGTCTAGTTTCGTTATCTGAATCACCAACAAATCTCTACACATAAACAATAACCATCGTCTTGTAAAGTATTTCTTAAAAATCTCACTATGAAGATAGAAAGATCTAAGTCTGTACTTCAAATATCCTTTAAGAATCTAACTATGAAGATAGATAGATCCTATAAGGATTTGGATAATCGTAGTGTTTGCATAATCGGAATAATACACATAAAAGCACTTAGTAAACACATGTATGCCATACATTTGAAAATAAATCGGTTACACATATGAATCAACCCAAAACATTTGGAAAGTGTAAAAGAGGGGAACTATGTACTCACTTTGGATTGCGTATTAGTCTTGTTCAAATGATATAACAAAGCTCAAAGGATCAAGAGTTCAAGTGTTGAAGTGGTTCCTAGTGTATCAGATACTATGTTAGTGTAACGGGACATAAATCGGTGGATCGGATAGAATGAGGTATTGTAAACCAAATGAGTGTTGGAACTCATATGAAATGGTTTACTAAACCTAACATTCTGATTTGGAAACAATCCTAAGTGCTTGTGACCCGTTACGACTCGTTAAGGTAGTTTATTCTACTTTAACGTGTCGTTTGAGCAAAAGCACGTTCGGATGGTCAAACTAGTCCTATGATAAGTCTTATATGCCCTAATATGTTTAATAACGTTGCAATTTCAGTTTAAGTGTCAAAATTTAGGTTACATATGCTTAAATTGAATTTATTCGCAAAAAGGGTATTTTGGTCATTTCGCTAAGGCATATAAACTACCTATCATACAACTAACCAAACGAAGTGACTATAAGGTATAACCTCAGGAGGTTATTCCCTATACAACTAAGGCCACAATATGTGTTTGGTCAGATCCTAATGATCGACCAAATGGGTCGGGTTCGAAAGTCTAAGCGATTATCAATACTACTTGACTTACGACCCTAAATAAGCACTAAACTAGAAGTGACGAGTTAAACATGTTAAAACATGTTTAAAAAAGTTAGAAAACTGGTTAGGTATCAAAACGAAGTGTTTTGATACCCGATAATAGTTTCGTCTTAAAATGCACATAATCATGCATTTTGACCGAAACTTTGACTCGTCACTTCGACTAGTCAACATGGTAATTAGTAGGTATAATCGCAAGGGATTATAACCATTGTGATTACGATCACGTTGCAACGTTCATTTAACTTTGTCTTGACCAATTAATGGTCAAAGCTGAAAGTCAAACATTGTTTGACTTTTAGCTTGTAATAGCTAAAAATAACTAAACAAGACTAGGAAGAACAGTTACAAGTGTACCAGGATGGAAAGAAGACTAGAAAACTGAGTTAGGAAGCCTCCAACAAATGTGGTAGCCTCCACTTAGAGTGTATGAGAAAGAAAGAATGAATGAGCAATGTTTTGGGTAGAATTTTGGGGTATTTATATTTGAATTGAAGCCACAAGGTCATGCCACATGGATTGTGTATTGCCCAAGCATGTATGGGATTAAAACAAGTGTTTGGACAGGATTAAAAGCCTTGCTTACCACTCATAGTACCCACAAGTTTGTAAAACTAACTTATAAAACAAAGTGCAGCAGCGGAAAATAGAATTCTATCGAAATGATGCTGTCGCATCGTGTGACAGTGAAAGCCTTCTGTCGTTGCGCCCCGTGAACACTCCATCACAAGTTTCAAAGTTGTCAAAAATGGCCCCTACACACACTTAAATGTATTTTTGATGCGTTTAACCCCCGTTAACCTCAAATTCAGGCTTCATAAGGATGTTAAAGCATAGGGGACTTGAAATATGCTTGGAAATATAAAGGATGTTGGTTCGTTCGGTCGTACGGTCGCATTTTGTGGTTAATTACGACGAAATTTCGAACAGATGCGAAAATGATCCAAAATACGCAACGAATGGTATTTTTGCATTCCCATCACTAAAATATAATATTTCAATGATTACAAAAAATTTTGGTTGTGCGTATATGGTCTGAATGCTGATTATGTGCGAATTTGCATACTTTCGCAGTTTTGACGCTTTTAGTCCCTGTGATCAAATAAGCGTATTTTCACATACCGAACCCCTCAAAACTTATTTTTAAGCTATGTAAGGGATACTTAGGGTATGTTGAACTTATGTTCTTGTTCCGGGTTGTACGTCGCCATGAGAATTGATAGACTTTCGTAGTTTGTCGGAAATAGTGCTTGTACTTGTATAAACATGTTTTCGTCATCCCTAACCCTTCGAAACCTATTTCTAAGTTATGTAAAGGGTATTTAGGGTACGTGTAGCTTGTGTCCTCGTCCTGGTGTGTATGTTGCATTAAACGGATTACATTTAAGCATCGGTTATCGAATTGCTTTCAAAGAAAAAAAGTTTTTGAAAGCTCGAAATTTTGCACAAGGGTTACAGTCTCCCCTACTTTAGGAAATTTTGTCCCAAAATTTATTCGAAGGAGACCATAGAGTGTAATTGAAATGACTAAAAGATAGGCAAAATGCTGGATCCCAAAGATGTAGAACATTGTTTGGTGTTGGAAGTTTTTAGGGGATTCAAAATGTGATTTGGGATATTCAAAGTATCTCAAGGTATTTAAACCTTTAGAACTTGTGAATCTTTAAAAGTATCATCCAGTGTACAAAAATTGCTTGGTATGGCACTATGTTATACTAAGCTCTTAATGTAAATCCTAGCAAACAAAGGGGTGTACATTCAAGCCTGTCCATAAGTACACGGTTTCTAATGTCCTACGAGGTACATCCAATGTATCATGAGCATCTCATGCATAAGAGACGGGTCAACATACCTATGGCATCAAGATCGTCACCTTTAACACCATAATATATTCCCGATCGGCTCGATTTGAGTTAAATGAATGTACTCGTCGTGAATTATCGCAAAAAATCACACAAATAACAATTAATCACATAATCACATATTGGTCCAAGATAACATAAAATCTTTAGGTGATCCCAGTAACGTTTTGAAGAATAACACAGTAAGAACACTTATATATAGGAAGTACCATCGGTGTATCCACCATGTTCTTATCGCATCATACTCCTCCTGTTACCTAATCACTCTAGATTTTATGCCACCATACTTAACAAGGCTTACTATGATTGTCATGCGTCGAATCTCATAATTAAGTGTGCACCCATAATTACTCGTTTCGTCGCATGGTCCACATAGCTCCTTTTGTTAAGCGAGGGAAACAAATAATAAGGTCGAACTATCATCTAAATCAAATAAACATCGTCATAACACAACATCCATCGAATCAAATCGTGTTTCATACTAGCAATGATACCACTTGTTTTGCATGTAAAAAAAATTAGTAGCAGATATTTCATTCTAGTACAAATGTTAATACATGTTTCATAATAACCAAACTAGTAGAATGTAACATATACTAAGCATGTATTGTCATAATAGTGTAAGCATATCGAGAAAATGTTTTCAAATCATGTGCTAGGTATGCTAAGTCGACATACTAAGAAAAAAATGTATTTGAAAATCGTGTACTAAGTATGCTTGGTCAACATACGAAGCAAGATGTATTTGTAATCATGTATTATACATACTAGATAAACAAATCATGTATGCAATGTCATGAAAACAAAATGGTAGTAGTCACATAGTATTTGTAGCGATCTTGTTGCCAAGTTCGTATGAATGCACTAGAATACAATCATAGTATGCTAAATTACAAGATTTAGTTCCTAAAGAACAGAATCCTCGAAGTCGGCCTGTAGTTGTAATCACACATAGTGTAATTACATCGGAATTTGTAATTGGAATACGAATAATCAAGAATGAAGAAAAACTTCTTGAAATTTATATTGTCATTACAAATATAGTTGAAATATGTCCATTGTTTTTGAAAATAAACAAGAAATATAGAGGTTCAAATGATCATAAGTGCTTGATCGTCAGCTTGAGCCTAATTGACATTGTACACTAGTCCCTTTGCATTAGCAAGTTTAGGGCAGTTTCGCTTGAAATGATTTAAATCATCACAATTGAAACATGCTCGAGGGCGAGTCTGAGTAGAGGCTGCTTGATTCTGGACACGATAGGTCGCAACTAGATGTCCAAATAGACCACAGATTGTACACTGGCGGCAAGGAGAATTTGTTGGGTGGTGATAGTTGCAATGATTGCACCGAGGTTGTTTTCCACGATAAAACCCCATAAAGGGTACTGAGTTTAGTGGACTTGGTGCGGGAATTGCATAATTCTTTGAAGCCTTAAGCTTCTTAGAATTTTTGGAAAATTTAGCCTTTGTTTCCCTTGGTTTCTCCTTAGTAGTTTTAGCGTTTCGTTTCTTGTCTCCCTTTCGAAAAAGTTTCCCTTTTCTAACCTGGGAGTCGATTAGGGTAGCGGCTAATTCCTTAACCTCCCTAAGTGTTGCAGGTTTGCTGCCATTGATAATGTCTTGGACTGGATCAGGTAGGCCATCAATGTATTTTTCAATAACCTGATCCATAGAAACGTTATAAAAAAACATCATCGTGAAGTGAAAATCTTGACTTGGTAAAAATCTCGTTCTTGTATTTAGAGAAAAATAGATTGTTGTGGATTTTTTTTTTGAAATAGAATGTTTGAAAGATAAACTTTTGTAATATTTTTGGTTGAGAAAATACAAACCAAGTTAATGGTTTGCATTTTAAATTCTTTACCTTTTAAAAATTTATTGTTTTTAGGATAAAATGTTTTGAATAAAATTTTTAACATAAAGAAACTTTGTGTTTAAAATTTTGAAAATTCTCATCCAAATGGTAAAAATTTTGAAAGACAAAAGGTAGTGTTTTGAAAATGAAATAGGATTACATAGTGTCCTGTAACAAAATGAAATTCATTTCAAATGTTTTGAATAAAACATATCACCGAAGGTAATATGATGGAATAGTGTCGTAAAAGGGAAATTTGTTTCGATTGTTGTGAATAACAAACATATTACCGAGGGAAATATGGATGAGTAGTGTCACAAAGGTTGTAGTGTCTAGTAGTCGTTCGACATGGTCAAAGTGGATAGGTTTTTATAATGTTTCGAGAAGACATGCTTTAGCCTATAAGTGAACACTCACCCTAAGAGTTCCCAGGTAAGAGTGACTGGTCCGAAAATGTGGATTTGTACGAACACTCTAGCCTTAGACAGAAAACGTGGGGTATAGGCACCCACTCTTCCAGATTGCATGTGTTCACATTATTAAAACCTTAGATTTCGATGAAAATGTTTGAGAAAAACATTTGAGAAATCTTTTGATAAAAATTGTTTGAGATAAACATGTTGTAAAATATTTTGACGAAAACGTTTGAGGAAATTTTTTGAGAAATATTTCAATGAAAATGTTTTGAGAAAAAACATTTTGAGGAATACCTTAAGTCATAAGGCCTAAGGTTTAGGATAAATCGTCTAAGGTTAGATAATTTGTAAATCATAGAGTAGTTGTGGAAAGAATAAGGATGAGGATTAGGATAGAAGTCCTAAGTCTACTCATGTTTGGGTCCCTAGGAAGGTTATAGACTAGGTTAAAGGCATACTAATAACCTAATTCCCTATAACCAGTGCTCTGATACCAATCTGTAACACCCCAATCGCGTAACTTGCAGTGGAAATATCAGGGAGTCACGTTACAAATTGCTCACAACAACGGGTACTAATTTGTTTCATTATTATTAACATTGTTTTACAAAACATAGAATACACGTAATTGTCTTTTGTTTAAGAAGTCTAAGGCCCAGATGCAATCCTACGCGTTGCATGCTTGAATAATCAAAAACCTGAAACATATGTGAAAATGAGAGTCAACAATAAAGCTGGCGAGCACATAGGTTTTGTTAGCCAAATAAATGGCAAAAAGTTTAATATTGCAATACTTTGACAACTACGAGAGTTGTCAATTGAAAATGAAATCTTGAAGCCAAAGAATGGCAAAAGGTTTAGTATTGCAATACATTATCTTGATTGTAAAAACTTGTGACAAAATTTATTTTGTATATGGCAATATGATTATTACTAGGTAATTTTTATACCATTGAAAATTGTACTTTGTAATCACATTGAAATCGTCATAAAACTTGTGAGTGTGTTATTAGAAATCCAATCAAGGATTAATAATAACAACATTGAAATCTGTCATAACTTGTGTGAGTATTACTAAAATCAAGTCAATGAATTATAATAATACTTTGGATGTCCTTCTAAGAATCTAATGTGACACCCGACTTTTTAGGCCGTACCGTACAATTGTAACACGTGTTGTGAATAGATAAAAGACCATATTTGACTGATTATGATGTTTATACGTGAAATTTAATGAGTTGGTAAATTTAAAATTATGATAAAAATTATGTTGGCAACAATAAAATAAACGCTTATCGCGTAACGGTTAAAATGCGAAACGAACGTCGGTGACCACCCGATCAGTGTTAATGTCACACCCGCTCATAGCGGAAGCGCGAGGTGTGATTTGATCGGTTCTCATTGCATAACAATATAAGTTAACATACTAAATGAATAAAAAAAAGCTCCAATGCCATTGTCATAATCGTTTCAAAAGAACGCAACATAAGTTAAATGTATTGGTTACAAACCATCAAATGAAAATAAGTTGTCATTGTTTTATACATCAAAATGTAAGTCTTAAAATGTCAAGGCTTTAACCACTATATCACCGCAAAGAGGCGGTATATAACGGGCAAGCCCTTCAAATGGTGGCATGGAGTCTTGATACATGCTTTCCTTGACTGAAATGTCCGTATGGTCCACTATTTCCTGAAATACATGTTAAGTTTGAAAACATCAACAAGAGTTGGCGAGTTCATGCAGTTTAGTTGTATGAGATGTATTTGTAAAATGTGAGTTGTATAAAATGTATCTGTAAAATGTGAGTTGTATAAAATGTAACCATAAAATGTGAGTTGTATAAACTGTATCCATAAAATGTGAGTTGTATAAGATGTATCTGTATGTAATGATGTAGTATGTAAAGCGTCAATGAAATCGTTGATCATTAATGTTTCGCGAGGACATTAATATGTGTGACGAATTAGGAAGCAATCCAAACCTAGACGATTTCGTGTCGACTACTATCGACTGGGACACAAAGGCACTCTTCTGTATGGGTCCACGACCAAGAGTGGGGCTCGCCAAAACCCATTAGATCTAACCCTCTGTACCTAGGTCCAAACTGGATTAATGGTGCTTAGATGTATGACCCTAATCGCACATGATCTAAGGTGTTTCATTCCATGACTTATCATACTATAAACATGTATTTTCCCCGATAGTTGTAAAGTTGTAAAACATTTAAAATGAATAGGGGACATGAACTCACAGAATTGCGTCCGTGAATATTAACTAACTGTGATCTGACGTACGGTCGTCTTGAATAATGTTGCGACCTACAAATGTCCTTATATTTGTTAGACACTTCGGTCTTTGTAAATGACTTGAGTACAAGTCTTGTGTCTTAAATATGTGTAAGACTTATATGTCTTTGTTGTTCGTTGAACTGTGTATTAGATGTATGAATTGTTAAACTGTTATATATATATTTCACCATATATATATATATATATATATATATATATATATATATATATATATGTAATCTTGTATCTTGTGAGTTGTATCATCGGGTCTTGTCTTCTTGATTTCGTGTCTTGTATAAGTAAATTGTATAATTGTATTTTTATCAATTATATGTCATTGGGCTTAGCCCAAGAATTCATGTTATTAGGCCTAAATAGTGTTGGGCCTAAATAGTGTTGGGCCTAAATAGTGTTAGGCCTAAATAGTATTGGGCCTCAATAGTGTTGGGTCTAAATAGTGTTGGGCCCAAATGTTATTGGGCTTAATGTTATTGGGCCTTGGCCTATATGTTTGGTTTTGGGCTTAGCCCATGAGTTCTGATATTGGGCTTAGCCCATGTATTTATGTTAAGCCCAATTAGGATGATAAGCCCATTTGTAAAATAAGCCCATTTGTTAAAAATATATTCTTTCATTTTTATAAAAGTTACTAACTATAGGCTTTTTAATTAAAAGAATACATAGTAGTTTTTATAAGTTTCAAAACATCCGGATATTGTTGTCGGTGATTTGTATGTATTCGTGTCGAAAGATCGCCTAAACGTCGTAGTAACTCCTCGGAATGGCGATATGTTCATAAATTCGCCCGTCGTCCGTTTTGACCATAAGTTGTGTCCGAAAGCTCGGAATGTCCGTAAGTGTGTTTTAAGGCGTATTTAAATGTAGTCTTGTAAGACTTTAGTCGAAATGTACATTGTGTACATTGTGTTCATTTGTACCATTGTATTCAAGTTCCTAGTTATCATAAATATAACTAATACAAACAAATAACACACAGCACATAAGTTGTTAAGTTAACTAAATATATATTTTCTCAAAAATATATATTTATATCAAACTTTGCTTTTATAAAAACTATTCTTTAAAATCTTTTTAATCTAATAAAGATTTTGTCAAAAATAATAGTTTTTATAACTTATGATTTTTAAGAAAACTTGGCCATATTTTATTAGAAATATGGACTTTGCCTCGTTTAATAAACCATATCTTTCTCTTATAAAATCACCAATAATCTTCTCATATTTTTCTTAATAAAAACATATGAGATTTATAACATAAACTTAACAAGATGAACTCATAGTCATGTAGGGTTTTGGTATGATCTTTACATATGTTTACTATCAAAAATCATACTTTACTTCTAGTTTTAACAAGCTTTTTATAAAAACCCATCTTGTATGTTTCTTTTTATAACTTTGTAAAAGTATTTTTTTTAGTTAAAAACCTTACATACTTTAACAAAATCAAAGATTATGATCATCCATCTAAGCATTTATGTTTAACAAAACCCTTAAACATTTTCATGTACACTTGTTAGATTATGTTTTTAAACATCATCTAACAAGTTATTTGTACGCTAATCATCAAAACTAGATCAAATATGCAAGTAATCATCTTTAAATCACAACATAAGCACACTTTTATATCATGATTATTATTTTGCTTCTTTGTATTTTCATATTATTTTGTATGATTGTTTTAGTTATAACTTGTTCTTTAAACAATAAATACATAAATAAGTATGAAAAAGAGATTTTTGAAGCTTACTTCTAGCACTAATGGCTAGGGATGATGTTGATGATGATTAAGAAAAGAAAAATGATGATCTTGATGCTTGTGAGCTCTTAGATGGATGAGAAAGCTTGCTTCAACTTGTGTATGCCTTAGATCTTCTCAAGTTCCATGAAAATGCATCTTGATCATCAAGAAAGTGGCTTGAAAATGAAGATGTTGTGATGGTGTATATGGGCCGAAAATGGGGGTAGGTTTGAGAGAGTTTGTGAGTGAAGGTTATGGTGTAAAGTGTGAGAAATGTGCTAGTAAACTAATGTTCCACAAAGTGTTATCAGTCATCACTTTTCACCACTTGAAGTTACTACTTGCCAACTTGTAATACCTTAGTAAATATCTAGATATTTGTGGTATCAAGTTGAAAGAAAAGTGGGGACCACAAAGGGGGTGTTGTAACCGTGAATGGGGGGGGGGGTACCCTTGTTTTTGCTTCTTGATTTACTTAGTAAAAGTGTTAGAACTCTTAGGTAGTTGTTTAGGAAATTTATAAGTATAAGTGTTTAAGTGTTTAAAGGGTGTTAAATGATCATTACCAGACCATAATGATCCAACTAAAAAAAAGATTTGATATTGTTCGGATATTCGTTTTGAATTGTTTCGGTTAGACGTTATTTGAACGCTAAGTTGTGTAACTTGTGTGAATTGATGTAGTTATTGGTTCGGATGATACCCGAAGGTATCCTCATATGAATTCTATGTTAAATAGCACTTTTACATGTTGCAAAAATATTAAATGGCTGATTTCTGCAGAATTTCTGCGAAAAAGTGTTGAAATCGTCGCTTTTAGTGCTTTTCGGGCAATTTTTAGTGTTATCGGACTTCGGAAAGCTTTTAAATCAAACCCTTGCATTCCTAGTTAGGGTTTAATATATATTAGATGTTGGACTTTCGTCTGAGTCCTAAAGATGTCGTTTAGATGATTTCTGCGGATCCTGCATTTTCATCAGAATACTAGTTTACTAGGTGCTTTTCTAGTAGTTTCGATGCATTGTTTAAACTGTTTCAAATGTACTTAATAAAAATGAATCATATGCATCCTAAGTAAGCATTCCATGAGTATTCTAAGTGTATGTCACGAAATACGCAGTTTGAGTGTTCAAAATGCATAAAAATGTAGCTAAAATGAGTACTTTAAGTGCAAGAAAGTTACCGAAAAGTGGCAGTTGTCACATTCTCCCCCTGTTATTGAGAATTTCGTCCCGAAATTCAAGCTGAGTCATCCTTTGCAGGAGTATTCTCGAACAGGTGGGGGTATTTTGGTTTTGATTTGATTTTCACGTTCCCAAGTATATTCGGGTCCGTGTCGAGAGTTCCAATGAATTTTTGCTAATATGTTACGACTCCTTCATGTTTCCTGGACCTTCCAGTCCATGACCTCAACAGGTACTTTGGTGAATTGGAGTTTGTTATCAATGTGAACCTCATCCTCCGGGATGAAAACTGTTTCTTGCGTTGGACTCTTCTTGAGATTCGACAAATGAAATATGTCGTGCACACTACTAAGTTCTTCTGGTAACTTCAGCCTGTAGGCATCGGTGCCAATCTTTTCCAAGATTTCAAATGGACCTACGTATCGACGGTTAAGCTTTCCACGCTTACCGAACCTTGCTACGCCCTTCCAAGGTGAGACTTTCAACAAGACTTTCAATCAAGACTGCGTAGCTCTTTTGTCAATCGCGAGGTGCCTTGATACGGTCTCTGATCTGAAAGATTTTATCCGTAGTCTCTTGGACTAATTCCGGACCAATTAGTTGTTTATCGCCCGCTTCCGTCCAACATAGCGGTGAGCGACACTTTCGACCATAAAGAGCTTCGATCGGTGCAGCTTGTATGCTTGTATGGTAGTTGTTGTTGTTGGAAAACTCAACCAAAAGTAAATGAGTATCCCAGTTGCCTCCCAAATCCATAACACATGCACGAAGCATATCTTCGAGTGTTTGGATTGTCCGTTCGCTCTGGCCGTCAGTTTGTGGATGAAAGATCGTGCTTAGATTTAAATGAGATCCAAAGGCGTCTTGAAATGACTTCTAAATTCGTGAAATGAAGCGACCGTCTTGGTCTGAGATGATTGAAATAGGCACTCCATGATGAGCCACTATTTCTTTGAGATAGAGTTCTGCTAGTTTCTCTGTACTATCCTTCTCCCGAATTGGTAAGTAGTGTGCGGACTTTGTTAGTCTATCGATGATTACCCATATCATGTCGTGACCTCTTGAGGTCCTGGGTAACTTCGTAATGAAGTACATCGATATTTGTTCCCATTTTCAAACAGGAATCTTGGGGTGTTCTACCAATCCCGAGGGATTTTGCTACTCGGCTTTGACTTTCGCATAAGTCAAGCATTCTCCGACATAAGTAGCGATATCACTTTTGAGGTTAGGCCACCAATAGTATTCTTTCAATACTTAGGCCTATGTGCTTCCTCAAAATATCATCTCGAAGGCCGCCAAAGAATGGAACCCATTTTCGACCCATAAGGTATAAAGTTCCATCTTCTTTCGGCGCTAATTATTCCTTCATGGCTCGAAGTGTTTCTTCTTGAATATGCTCTTCTTTGAGCGCTTGTGAATCATCTTCTCTAATGCTTGAATTCTCAGTGTTCTAACTCGTTCCTTGCGGCTCAAGGCGTCCGCTACAACGTTCGCCTTGCCCAGATGGTACTTTATTTCACAATCATAGTCGTTCAGCAATTCAATCCAGCGTCGCTGACGCATATTTAGTTCCTTTTGATTGAATATGTGCTGAAGATTTTTATGCTCCGTGAAAATTGTACACTGAGTATCATATAAATAATGTCGCCATATTTTCAAAGCGAATACCACCGTACCTAACTCGAGGTCGTGAGTGGTATAGTTCTTTTCATGAACTTTCAGTGGACGTGATGCGTACGCGATAACTTTCTCCCGTTGCATAAGTACGCAACTCAATCCTTGATGCGAAGCATCACAGTAAACTACGAAGTCATTGGTACCATCGGGTAGTGATAAGATTGGTGCATCGCACAACTTATCCTTGAGAAGGTGAAATGATTCTTCTTGTTTCCCGATTGAGTGAGGTATGTTAGCGGTTGAGAAAGTTTTAGAAAAATTCTCTATAAATCTCCGATAGTACCCTGCTAATCCCAAGAATTGTCGGACTTCAGTTGGAGTCTTGGGCGCTTCCCAGTTCTTAATTGCTTCGATCTTCGAGGTGTCTACTTAAATGCCTTTCTCGTTCACTATCTGCCCGAGAAATTGTACTTCACGAATCCAAAACTCGTAATTGGAGAATTTTGCGTATAGTGTCTCCTTCTTGAGCAGTTCTAAAATGGTTCTCAAATGTTGTTCGTGCTCGTCTGCCGATCGTGAGTATATCAAAATGTCGTCAATGAACACTATGACGAATTTGTCGAGGTATGGATCGTACACGCGGTTCATTAAATCCATGAAGACCGCATGTGTGTTCGTTAAACTAACGGCATGATGAGAAACTCGTAATGACCATAACGAGTTCAAAAAATCCGTTTTCGGTATGCTTTCCTCTTGTATCCGTAACTGGTGATACCCCGATCGTAAGTCTATCTTGGAGTAGAAGCTTGAACTTTGCAATTGATCGAATAAGTCATCAATCCTCGGTAGTGGATACCGACTTTTGATGGTGAGTTTATTCAACTCTATGTACTCAATGCACATTCTGAACATTCCGTCCTTCTTTTCCACAAATAGGACTGGAGCTCCCCTAAGGTGAGTAGCTTGGTCTAGTGAATCCTTTATCTAACAACTCTTGAAGTTGTGTGGATAATTCTTGCATTTCAGAAGGTGCTAATCGGTATGGAGATTTGGCTATGGGTGCGGTTCCCGGTACCAAGTCGATATGAAACTCGACTTGTCGATATGGTTATAGTCCCGGCAAGTCTTCAGGAAAGACTTCAGGAAACTCTTTTGCCACTGGAATATCTGTCAGCTTCGGCCCAACGGCCTTCTTGTCGACAACATGTGCCAGAAGGGCAACACAACCTTTCCATAAGTACTTCTATGCCTTCATGCAATTGATGATCCGCAATGGTGTGCCATGCTTCTCTCCATGAATAATATGTGTCTCTTTGTTCAGTAGTGGTAGGCGAATGACCTTCTTATGATAAAAGACTTTGGCTTGGTTATCGGATAACTATTCCATGCCAACCACTACGTTGAAACTACCCAACTCAACGGGTAAGAGATCGATATTGAATTTTCGCTCGCCAAGTTCCAAGGAACATTCTCTAACAACTTTCCCTGACTCGACTAGTTTACCGTATGTCGATTCTATAGAATGAGGGGACGTCTAGTGTGACAACTGTGTTCTGTAATCGATGTACGATGTAAAACAATGATGATTATTAATAAAACAATGTTCTTTGGTGTTATTATATGTGTTTTGATGTTTCTATGTGTGTATTTGTGTTCGGTGATTTTTCAATTCGATTCGATTCCGATTGCAAGCTTTAAATCGCGTTCTGGAAGGTTATACGCAAACTGGTGCGTAAACGCAGTCAGTATAACACGAAAAACACTCTGGAATAGTGACATAGGCTTAACATACCTTAAATAACCTCCACATAACTTAGAAATAAGTTTTGAATGGTTTGGTGTGTCGAAATCCACTTTGTTCGATCGTAGGGACTATATGTGTCAAACTGCGAAACTATGCCGATTTGTATAGTAACGAACATTCTGGAACATGACCATAAGTTAAACATACCATAAATATCCTTTACATAGCTTAGAAATAGGCTTTGAGGGGTTCGGTGTGCTAAAATAAACTTTATGCTCATTCAGGGACTAAAAGCGTCAAAAAGTGCATAAGTTTGCATTTCCGCGCATAACTTACGTTCTGAATACATCCGGACATCCAAAACTTTATGTAAGCATTAAAATATTTTATTTTAGTGTTTGGCATGATAAAATTCCATTCGTCGCTTAATTTGGATCGTTTTTGCGTTCATTACAACTTCCGTCGTAATTAAGCGAATAACGCAACCGTACGACCAAACGAAGCGACATCCGAGATGTTTTTGAGCATATTTTAAGTTCCCTATACTTTAACTTTATTTTAGAGCCTTGAAATGGGGTTAACGGGGCTTAAGAGTGCCAAAAATCAAGTTTTACAAGTGCAGGGACCATTTTTTTGAAATTTCTGGCTGATTCAATGAACCTAGTCCATTTTGAAGTATTGGTGGTTTTAACCCATGGTTTTGCAAAGCCATGGGCTGGTATTCAATGAACATAGTCCATATTAGGGGCTCCCATGGTTTTAGAAAACCATGGGCACACATGTAAGGTCCAGATCAAAGCTCAGTTTTCGAGGAACGATCCTAACGGTTCAAGGAAATCTATAAATACCCCATGATCTCAACCCCAAAAACCCACACCTTTGAAATATGAAATTGTTCTCTAAGTTGATGTGTTCAACACTTCATACCTGAGAATATTCGGATTCAAAACTTCCATTCTTGGACCCGTTGTAAGTGTTCTTTCGTTCTTTTCATTCGTTTTAGCGTTAAAGTCAAACTGCGTTTGACTTTCTGCATTTACCAGTTTATGGTCAATGTGAAGTTCGTTTGAACTTCATAACGTGAGAGTAATCACGATGGTTATAGTCCCTTGTGACAATACCTACTGATTACCACGTTATCTAGGCTCAGTGACGAGTCGTAGTTTCGGCCAAAATACGTATTCTTGCGTATTTTGTAACCAAACTACTTGTGGGTATCAAAACCGTTTGTTTTGATACCAAACCTGTTTTCAAACCTTGTTAAACATGTTCTAACATGTTTAGCTCGTCACTTTTAGTTTTGTGCTTGTCTAGGGTCGTAAAGGTAAGCGATCTAAACAATCGCTTATACTTTCGAACCCGACCCGTTTGGGCGATCATTAGGATCCGACCAAACACATTAGGTGATCATAGTGTATAGGGAATAACCTTCCAAAGTTATACCTTATGGTCGCTTCGTTTAAGTAGTTTTATGATAGGTAGTTTATATGCCTTAGGTAAATTACCAAAAATGCCCTTTTACGCCAAAATTTATTTTAAGCATATGTAACATAACCTTTGGTATCTAAATTGATTAGACAACAATATTAAACATGTTGAGGCATATTTTACTTATCATAGGACTAGTTAGGCGTTCCGAACGCGTTTCATGCGAACGACGCGTTAAAGTAGCATAAGCTACCTTAATGGGTCGCGATGGGTCGAAAGCACTTAGGTTAGGTTTCATTTAGGATGTAGGCCTTGTTAAACCATATCACATGAGTTTCAATACTCATTTGGGTTACAAGACCTCATTCTGTCCGATCTTCCGATTTAGGCGTCTATTGTTTGACTTGTGATTTAATTACTAGGTGCTACTTGATTTCTCTGGTTTACTCGAGTTTGTTGAAGTACTATTGATTGAAGATACCTTGCACTACATGTGAGTACATAGTTCCCCTATTTTACAACTTTTAATTGTTTTGGGGTGATTCATATGTACAAAATGTTTTTCAAGGTTTAAACGATGATTTCAAAAACGAATAGAACGATTTATACTAAACTATTAACGATTTCGATAATGTGAACGAACTTGTTGGTTGTAGTTACATAACGAACGACATTCATTAGCTTTGATCAAGCCGACCAGTATTAGGTTATGGTACCATAGGATATGACAAATCCCGTTATTGCACTATACCCATGGTTATGTGTGGGTGTTGTGGGTAACGGCTGATTCTGATGATTGTTAACTTACCCTTTGGAGGTTTGTTAATGCAAGAACGAGTTGAACGATGAACGATTCACAAAGGTTTGAATGTTATTAACGAGATGACCATATATAAGTTTTCACAATTAAAACAAGGACGATTTAAACGATCTAAACGAGTAAACGATTTGGGAACGATTTGGAAACGATTTGGGAACTATTTGGGAACGATTTGGAAACGATTTGAAAACAATGTTAAATGATTTGGGTAAACGATTGGCTTCTGGGCTAGTGTTTAGATAACGGGATGGGTGTAATGTGGTGAAAACATGGTAGATACGCCGCTGGTACTTCTTATATATAAGTGTTTTCAACATATTACATACCGTGGCGTTATTTAGTTCACTTGGGTAAATGATTTTGAAATGATGTCACTCAAAGATGTTTTCGAAATAATATACGAGTTTTATTAACGAGTTTATACGAGATGTTTTACAAGATGGTTTTCTAAAAACAAAAAGCTTTTGGGTTAAGAATCATGGCTACGAAATTTTATAAATTTTAATCATCTCGATTTGAGTTGGTTAATCATGTTGCAATATTATACACATTTTAGAAACAAGGTTTTTGAGGTATTGCAATATAAGAATACAAACCATGATTCCGATACTCTTATAAAACCTATGTACTCGCCAGCATTTCTTTGCTGACTTTGTTTTTACATATGTTTCAGGTGTTGTTGCTTGATTGATGTTCTAGGAT
This sequence comes from Helianthus tuberosus, assembly GCA_030545235.1. Classification (NCBI taxonomy): domain Eukaryota; kingdom Viridiplantae; phylum Streptophyta; class Magnoliopsida; order Asterales; family Asteraceae; genus Helianthus; species Helianthus tuberosus. The sequence goes on along the minus strand of JARYGA010034514.1, from coordinate 27,395 downwards.
GCATGCGTCACATAGGATCTGGACGAGGCCTTAGTGACATAATATCTATGATAGACGATATAAAACTTGTAGTTCTATGTTAAAACAATGTTAATGTTTAATATTATCAATAAAACGAAACACTTTTAGTATTCATGGTTATGAAACGATAATTCTGTTACAACACTCCCCGACGTTTCCGCCACGCTTTGTTGTTTTACGTGGTCGGGGTGTGACAGAAGAGTTGGTATCAGAGCCAATGGTTATAGGGAATTAGGTTATTAGTAATACTTTGACCTAGACTATAACTTCTAGGACCCCAACGCAAGTTTATTTGCGTTTAGATTTTTAAAACAATTTCGTCACCTACCCTTAGGTGATAAACACAATTTTCGAACCCGCTTTGGAAACTAATCATCTGTTTTAGGATGATTGATTACTAGGTTTTGAACCCTCTATTATATGGTTTTGAACCCTTTAAGTTTTCAAAATCTTGTCAAAGTTTGGGTCTAAATAATGTGAACACATGCAAACTGGAAGAGTGAATGCCTGTACCCTGGGTTTTCTGTCTAAGGCTAGAGTGTTCGTACAAATCCACATAATCGGACCAGTCACTCTTACCTGGGAACTCTTGGGGTGAGTGTTCACTTATAGGCAAGCATGTCTTCGCGATACATTATTTTTGACTTATTTACTTTGATTAGTCTCTGCGTGACATTTTTTTATTCGAGGTAACGAACAAATGATCGCCTCTCTTATCGATACCTCTTTTGCTTTTCAACCTCACTCGTTTCCTCTGTTTCCTTGTTAGAAAATGCCTCCTCGACGTGAAGCGCAATCTTTTACTATTAAAGAAATCGCAGCCCTGGTCTCTCAGCAAGTGGCTGCTGTGCTTCCCGGTGTTGTGACCCAAGTCCACAAGATATACAATAACAATAACAACAACAACAACAATGCGCCGTGTAACTTCAAGAGCTTCAATACTGCGAAGCCGCTTAAGTTTTCTGGGTCGCAAGGAGCAACTGTGCTCCTACAGTGGTTTGAGAGTATCGAGAGCACATTCAGACATGTGCAGTGTCTGAATGCGCGTAAGGTTGAATTTGCTTCGAGCGTGTTTGATAAGCGAGCGCTTACCTGGTGGAATGGTATTATGCGCGACAGGGGTGCCGAAGTGGCATTGGCACAAACATGGGAAGAGCTTCGGGCTCTCATGATGAAGGAGTTTTGTCCCCGTCACGAAACTCGGGCTTTGGAGCGAGAGTTTGACGATTTAAAGCAAGATGGGGCTGAACACCGTGCGTACACGGATCGTTTTGAAGAACTCAGTCTATTGTGTCCCACCATGGTTACCCCTCTGGAGAAAGCAATCGAGAGATATATCGATGGGTTACCCGATTCTATTCTGGAGATTGTGACCGGTGTTAATCCTACTACCCTTCGTCAAGCAATCGAGTTGTCCGCTACCCTGACTGAGACTCAAGTCAGGAAGGGTAAATTCACCCACAAGGGTGATAAAAAGAAGGCGACTGATTCAGGGAAGGACAAGAAAAAGGGTAAGGGTAAGGAAGGAGAGACGTCGAAGAAATCAAGGAAGCGAAAGGGTGCCCAGAATTTTGCTGTTACAGCACAGACTGCTCAGAACCCGCAGAACCCACCGGCTCAGATCCTGCAAAGAAAGCGTATGCTGGTACCGCACCTCATTGTGCTCGTTACAACGGTCATCACGTTGCACAACAAGCCTGTAGGCAATGTACGACGTGTGGTAAACTTGGGCATTTGGCCAATGTTTGTCATTTGGGATAGAATCAGGTTGCTCAGGTTCCAGCTCCGGGTCAGGGGAATGCTGTGAGATTCCCACCGGGTTCATGTTTTAATTGTGGAGAGTATGGTCATTTCCGCAACAACTGTCCGAGACTGGTGATTGCAAACACGAATGCTAACGCGAACCCGAATGCGAACGTCAACGTCAATGTGAATCCCGCTCGTGGGCGAGCGTACAATTTGAATGCAAACGAAGCGAGGGCCGACAACGAAGTGGTTAACGGTACGTTTCTTGTTAACAATCGACCTGCGTCTATTCTTTTTGATTCTGGTGCCGATAGAAGTTTTGTTTCGTTATCTTTTGAGCCTTTGCTTGTGATACCTAGAACTAAACTGAGGAACCCCTTATCTGTCGAAGTTGCTACTGGTAAACCTCTTGTTCTCGATTCTATTATTCGTGATTGTCAGTTAAACCTTGATAACCATCTTTTTCCTATTGACCTCACACCGATGCAACTTGGGAGTTTCGATATTATCATTGGAATGGATTGGTTAACCAAACACCACGCTGAGTTGGTTTGTTTCGATAAGATTGTTCGCATTCCTTTGTCTTCCGGTGATGTTTTGGAAATTCATGGCGAGAAACCTTCTGGTGGTTTGAAGCTTATGTCGTGTATGGAAGCCCAAAGGTATTTACGAAAAGGATATGTTGCTTTTCTGGCACATGTCACCGAGGAGAAAAGCAAGAGCAAGAGTATTCAGGATATTCCGATTGTTCGGGATTATCCGGAGGTGTTTCCTGATGAACTGCCTGGTTTGCCTCCAGTTCGTCAAGTCGATTTTCATATTGACCTTGTACCCAATGCCAACCCGATTGCAAAAGCACCTTATCGTCTTGCACCGTTGGAGATGCAAGAGTTATCGAAACAGCTTCAAGAGTTATCTGATAAAGGATTCATCCGACCGAGCTTTTCACCTTGGGGAGCTCCTGTCCTCTTCGTGAAAAAGAAAGACGGATCCTTTCGAATGTGTATCGATTATCGTGAGCTTAATAAGCTCACCATCAAGAATCGATATCCCCTACCTCGAATTGATGATCTCTTCGACCAGCTGCAGGGTGCTTCATGTTTTTCCAAGATTGATCTGTATTCTGGGTATCATCAACTTCGTGTTCTCGAAGAAGATATTCCCAGAACTGCTTTCCGCACAAGATATGGGCATTACGAGTTCACTATCATGCCTTTTGGTTTGACGAATGCTCCAGCTATCTTTATGGACTTAATGAATAGGGTCTACAAACCATATTTGGACAAGTTCATTATTGTGTTCATCGACGATATTCTCATTTATTCAAAATCTCGAGCCGAGCACGAGCAACACCTTCGCTTAACATTGGAACTCCTAAAGGAGGAACAACTTTTTGCTAAATTCTCCAAGTGTGAATTCTGGCTTAAAGAAGTTCAATTCTTGGGTCATATAGTCAATGAGCAGGGTATTCATGTGGATCCATCCAAGATTGCTGCTATTAAGGACTGGAATACACCGACGACGCCTACAGAGATTCGATCTTTTCTTGGTCTTGCTGGTTATTATCGTCGATTCATTTCAAATTTCTCAAAGATTGCGGTTCCACTCACTGCTTTGACTCAGAAGAATAAGCCTTTCGAGTGGGAACCCAAGCAAGAAGAAGCGTTCCAAACACTGAAGCAGAAGTTATGTAATGCTCCTGTTCTATCTCTGCCCGAGGGAAGCGATGATTTCGCTGTCTATTGCGATGCGTCCAACTTAGGGCTTGGTTGCGTCCTTATGCAACGAGGTAAAGTTATAGCATATGCATCTAGACAATTGAAAGTTCACGAGAAGAACTATACGACTCATGATCTTGAGTTAGGAGCTATGGTTTTCACGCTTAAAATCTGGAGACACTACCTCTATGGAACGAAGTGTATGGTTTTCACAGACCACAAAAGTCTCCAGCATATTCTTAATCAGAAAGAGCTGAATATGAGGAAACGACGTTGGGTTGAACTCTTGAATGACTATGATTGCGAGATTCGCTACCATCCTGGTAAGGCGAATGTCGTAGCTGATGCGCTTAGTCGAAAAGAACGAGTCAAGCTTCATTATGTTCGAACTCTATCTGATCTTCAATCTCGTGTTCTTCAAGCTCAGCAATTTTGTGTTTCACAAAATTTGATGGGTATGGAATTACCACGTCAACTTGAGCTTAAGCTCGAAGAGAAAGATGATGGTTTGCTCTATTTTAAGGATCGATTGTGGATTCCAAAACAAGACGATCTTCGCACCTTGGTAATGGACGAATCTCATAAGTCTCGATATTCTATCCATCCTGGTGGTGATAAAATGTACAAGGATCTTCGTACTCAGTGCTGGTGGCCTGGTATAAAGAAGGATATTGCCTTGTATGTATCGAAATGCCTAACTTGTCTCAAAGTCAAGGCCGAACATCAACGACCTTCTGGCTTGCTTGTACAACCAGAGATACCGGTTTGGAAGTGGGAGAACATTGCGATGGATCTCATCACTAAATTACCGCGTACATTTAAGGGTCATGATGCTATTTGGGTTGTTATCGATCGATTAACGAAATCAGCTCATTTCATTCCAATTCGCGAGGATCTATCTGCTGATAAACTTGCAAAGATTTATGTTGATGAGATTGTGACACGACATGGTGTGCCCTTGGATATCATCTCTGATCGTGATGCTCGATTTTCATCTCATTTCTGGAAGGCCATGCAATCAGACTTGGGAACCCAACTGAATCTAAGCACTGCTTATCATCCCCAAACAGATGGCCAATCTGAGAGAACGATTCAAACTTTGGAGGATATGCTTAGAGCATGCGTGATAGACTTTGGTGGTAATTGGGATTCTCATCTGCCGCTGATCGAGTTCTCTTACAACAATAGTTATCATACTAGCATTAATATGGCACCATTCGAAGCTCTCTACGGTCGAAAATGTCGTTCACCTGTCTGTTGGAACGAGACCGGTGAAGGTCAGCTTACTGGACCTGAGCTCGTTCTGGAAACAACTGACAAAATCAAGAAAATCCGCGATAATCTTGTGACAGCTCGAAACCGTCAAAAGAGATATGCGGATCTGGGACGCAAGCCCTTAGAATTTCAAGTCGGAGATCATGTCCTACTCAAGGTTTCACCTTGGAAAGGAGTCGTGAGATTTGGAAAGAAAGGAAAACTTGCACCTCGATATGTGGGACCATTTAAGATTGTGGAAAGAATTGGAAAGGTTGCCTATCGACTAGAGCTACCTCCAGAGCTTGGAAATATTCACCCGACTTTTCACGTGTCCAATCTGCGAAAATGTTTAGCTGACGCTGATCTACACATTCCTCTCGATGAGATTCGAATCGATGAAACAATGCACTTTGTCGAGAAACCTGTGGAGATAGTGGAACGTACTTTCAAACAGTTGAAGAAAAAACGAATTCATTTGGTCAAGATTCGCTGGGAATCCAAACGTGGCCCAGAGTTTACTTGGGAGTGTGAGGACCAGATGAAGACGAAATATCCGCATTTGTTCTCACAAGCTTCCTCTAGTTAAAATTTCGGGACGAAATTTCCTGAAGTAGGGGAGACTGTGACAACTGTGTTCTGTAATCGATGTACGATGTAAAACAATGATGATTATTAATAAACAAATTTTCTTTGGTGTTATTATATGTTTTTTGGTGTTTCTATGTGTGTATTTGTGTTTGGTGATTTTTCAATTCGATTCGATTCCGATTGCAAGCTTTAAATCGCGTTCTGGAAGGTTATACACAAACTGGTGCGTAAACGCAGTCAGTATAACACGATAAACACTCTGGAATAGTGACATAGGCTTAACATACCTTAAATAACCTCCACATAACTTAGAAATAAGTTTTGAATGGTTTGGTGTGTCGAAATCCACTATGTTCGATCGCAGGTCCTATATGTGTCAAACTGTGAAACTATGCCGATTTGTATAGTAACGAACATTCCAGAACATGACCATAAGTTAAAAATACCATAAATATCCTTTACATAGCTTAGAAATAGGCTTTGAGGGGTTCTGTGCGCTAAAATAAACTTTATGCTCATTCAGGGACTAAAAGCGTCAAAAAGTGCATAAGTTTGCATTTTCGCGCATAACTTACGTTCTGAATACATCCGGACATCCAAAAATTTATGTAAGCATTAAAATATTTTATTTTATGTTTGGCATGATAAAATTCCATTCGTCGCTTAATTTGGATCGTTTTTTCGTTCGTTACGACTTCCGTCGTAATTAAGCGAATAACGCAACCGTACGACCAAACGAACCGACATCCGAGATGTTTTTGAGCATATTTTAAGTTCCCTATACTTTAACTTTATTTTAGAGCCTTGAAATGGGGTTAACGGGGCTTAAAAGTGCCAAAAATCAAGTTTTACAAGTGAAGGGACCATTTTTTTGAAATTTCTAGCAGATTTAATGAACCTAGTCTATTTTGAAGTATTGGTGGTTTTAACCCATGGTTTTGCAAAACCATGGGCTGGTATTCAATGAACATAGTCCATATTAGGGGCTCCCGTGGTTTTAGAAAACCATGGGCACACATGTAAGGTCCAGATCAAAGCTCAGTTTTCAAGGAACGATCCTAACGGTTCAAGGAAATCTATAAATACTCCATGATCTCAACCCCAAAAACCCACACCTTTGAAATCTGAATTTGTTCTCTAAGTTGATGTGTTCAACACTTCATACCTGAGAATATTCGGATTCAAAACTTCCATTCTTGGACCCGTTGTAAGTGTTTTTTCGTTCTTTTCATTTGTTTTAGCGTTAAAGTCAAACTGCGTTTGACTTTCTGCATTGACCAGTTTATGGTCAATGTGAAGTTTGTTTGAACTTCATAACGTGAGCATAATCACGATGGTTATTGTCCCTTGTAACTATACCTACTGATTACCACGTTATCTAGGCTCAGTGACGAGTCGTAGTTTCGGCCAAAATACGTATTCTTGCGTATTTTGTAACCAAACTACTTGTGGGTGTCAAAACCGTTTTTTTTATACCAAACCTATTTTCAAACCTTGTTAAACATGTTCTAACATGTTTAGCTCGTCACTTTTAGTTTTGTGCTTGTCTAGGGTCGTAAAGGTAAGCGATCTAAACAATCGCTTATACTTTCGAACCCGACCCGTTTGGGCGATCATTAGGATCCGACCAAACACATTAGGTGATCATAGTGTATAGGGAATAACTTTCCAAGGTTATACCTTATGGTCGCTTCGTTTAAGTAGTTTTATGATAGGTAGTTTATATGCCTTAGGTAAATTACCAAAAATGCCCTTTTACGCCAAAATTTATTTTAAGCATATGTAACATAACCTTTGGTATCTAAATTGATTAGACAACAATATTAAACATGTTGAGGCATATTTTACTTATCATAGGACTAGTTAGGCATTCCGAACGCATTTCACACGAACGACGCGTTAAAGTAGCATAAGCTACCTTAATGGGTCGTGATGGGTCGAAAGCACTTAGGTTAGGTTTCATTTAGGATGTAGGCCTTGTTAAACCATATCACGTGAGTTCCAACACTCATTTGGGTTACAAGACCTCATTCTGTCCGATCTTCCGATTTAGGCGTCTATTGTTTGACTGGTGATTCAATTACTAGGTGCTACTTGATTTCTCTGGTTTACTCGAGTTTGTTGAAGTACTATTGATTGAAGATACCTTGCACTACATGTGAGTACATAGTTCCCCTATTTTACAACTTTCAATTGTTTTGGGGTGATTCATATGTACAAAATGTTTTTCAAGGTTTAAACGATGATTTCAAAAACGAATAGAACGATTTATACTAAACTATTAACGATTTCGATAATGTGAACGAACTTGTTGGTTGTAGTTACATAACGAATGACATTCATTAGCATTGATCAAGCCGACCAGTATTAGGTTTTGGTACCATAGGATATGACAAATCCCGTTATTGCACTATACCCATGGTTATGTGTGGGTGTTGTGGGTAACGACTGAATCTGATGATTGTTAACTTACCCTTTGGAGGTTTGTTAATGCAAGAACGAGTTGAACGATGAACGAGTCACAAAGGTTTGAATGTTATTAACGAGACGACCATATATAAGTTTTCACAATTAAAACGAGGACGATTTAAACGATCTAAACGAGTAAACGATTTGGGAACGATTTGGAAACGATTTGAAAACAATGTTAAACGATTTGGGTAAACGATTGGCTTCTGGGCTAGTGTTTAGATAATGGGACGGGTGTAATGTGGTGAAAACATGGTAGATACGCCGCTGGTACTTCTTATATATAAGTGTTTTCAACATATTACATACCGTGGCGTTATTTAGTTCACTTGGGTAAACGATGTTTTCGAAATAATATACGAGTTTTATTAACGAGTTTATACGAGATGTTTTACAAGATGGTTTTCTAAAAACAAAAAGCTTTTGGGTTAAGAATCATGGCTACGAAAGTTTATAAATTTTAATCATCTCGATTTGAGTTGGTTAATCATGTTGCAATATTATACACATTTTAAAAACATGGTTTTCGAGGTATTGCAATATAAGAATACAAGCCATGATTCCGATACTCTTATAAAACCTATGTACTCGCCAGCATTTCTTTGCTGACTTTGTTTTTACATATGTTTCAGGTGTTGTTGCTTAATTGATGTTCTAGGATGCATGCGTCACATAGGATCTGGACGAGGCCTTAGTGACATAATATCTATGATAGACGATATAAAACTTGTTGTTCTGTGTTAAAACAATGTTAATGTTTAATATTATCAATAAAACGAAACACTTTTTGTATCCATGCTTATGAAACGATAATTCTGTTACAACACTCCCCGACGTTTCCGCCACGCTTTGTTGTTTTACGTGGTCGGGGTGTGACATCTAGCTTACTTGGCTCTAGGCCAAGTACATTTTAAATTCTGTATGGCGAGGACTTCACTGTATAGTTTTAGGAACCCTATGTTTAAATGTAGGATAATCCAATCCATATGTTTAGATGTAGGATAACCCGATCCATATGTTTAATTGTTGGATAACCCAACCATATGTTTAGATGTAAGATAACCCAATTCCTAATTGTAGCTAGGATAATCCCGTCCCTAGCCATGAAACTCATGTATGTGAAATGTTGAGATGAAGCTAAAATTGGCACCAGTATCAAATAACATGGATGTGAAATGTTGGTTGATTGGAAACGTGTCGAGTAACTACTGTTTGAGTGATCGAGGTAAGGTGGGATGATGCGTTCATGCCTTGGATCCCAGAGGCTAAACCCTAAAGGTAGCATTCAATGTGTTTGAATTCGGGTGTTACCTAGTATGGAACAACTCTTGAGAGATCGTGAAAGCCTCGAGTGTAGCCAACAACATTGGCTCTAGTCATGATTGGGTTCTAGAATTTATTTCCAACCTTCGAATTTCAATCAACGAGCAATACTCTTCTCGTATAAGATCCTTGAGTTCTTCCCTCGACAACCTCTTCACTATATTGTAACATATGTGCTTGTAATCATTGTAAACAGTACAATTATCAATAAAACAATGTTAATTGATCCCAATGTTTGTTTGGTTGTGTTTTACATTTTTCATGTTTTGACTTTTATTCAATTTCAAACTCTATATTGCTTTCTGGAGAGTTATACGCAAACTGGTGCGTAAACGTAATCAATTTAATGCGAAAAATACTCCGGAACATCAACATATACTTAAAATACCTTAAATAACCTTTACATAACTTAGAAATAAGTTTTGAAGGCTTTGGTATGTCAAAAACATGTTAGTTCGCTTACAGGGACTAAACTTGACAAACTGCGAAAGTATGCCAATTTGAACTGTAACAAACATTCTGGAACATGACCATAAGTTAAACATACCATAAATATCCTTTACATAGCTTAGAAATAGGCTTTGAGGGGTTCGGTGTGCTAAAATAAACTTTTGGGTCATTCAGGGACTAAAAGCGTCAAAAAGTGCACAAGTTTGCATATTCGCGCATAACTTACGTTCTGAATACATCCGGACAACCAAAAATTTATGTAAGCACTATAATATTTTATTTTAGTGTTTGGCATAAGAAAAATCCATTCGTCACGCCATTTGGATCGTTTTTCGCTCTTATGCGCATTCCGTCGTAATTAAGGGAACATCGCGATCGTACGACCAAACGAACTGACATCCGACATATTTTTGAGCATGTTTCATGTCCACAATGTTTAGGCATCATTTTAGGGCCTTAACGTTGGCTTAACGGGCCTGAAACGTGTCGGAAATGGCTTAAATACGTAACAGGGACCAAAACTGTCATTTACGAAAGTTTGTTTCTGACCAGTCAGGCCAGGCGGCCCGCGTAAGTTTAGTGAGTCCTCTTACGCAGCCCGCGTCAGACTCCCAGATCAGATAAGATCAATTAATCAGCAGATTACAGCTGTTAAGCTCCCAACCACACACCCACACATGCCCTTTCAGTTCATGAGGGGCCATTTTTAGTCACCACAACATTCCAACAAGTGTACGCATGAGATTCAATCACGTTATTCAAGAAACGATCTTAACGGTTCGAAGAATACTATAAATACCCAACCCCATGCCTTGCAAAAACCCACTAGAATCTGATTTGAGAAGCTCTAAGTGGGAACCTTTGTTTCATACCTGAGTTACTTGAATCAAGATTAGCATTCGGGGACCCTTCGTAAGTATTCCTTCGTTCTTTTATTGCTTTTTGAGTCCGAAAGTCAAACCTTGTTTGACTTTCTGCATTGACCAGTTTATGGCCAATGCGAAGTTCGTTTGAACTTCGCAACGTGATTGTAATCACGATGGTTATAGTCCCTTGTGACTATGCCTACTGATTACCACGTTGTCTAGGGTCGTAAGGGTAAGCGATCTAATAAATCGTTTATACCTTCGAACCCGACCCATTTGGTCAATCATTAGGATCTGACCAAACACATTAGGTGACCATAGTATATAGGGAATAACCTTCCGAGGTTATACCTTATGGTCACGACGTTTAAGTAGTTGTATGATAGGTAGTTTATATGCCTTAGGTAAATTACCAAAATACCCCTTTGATGCCAAAATTCATTATAAACATATTTGACATAACTTTTGACATATAAACTGATTTGGCGACAATATTAGGAATGTTAAGGCATATTCTACTTGTCATAGGACTAGTTAGACGGTCCGAACGCGTTTCACGCGAACGATGCGTTAAAGTAGCATAAGCTACCTAAACGGGTCGTAATGGGTCGTAAACACTTATGTTAGGTTTCATTTAGTATGTAGGCTTTGTTAAACCATATTACACGAGTCTCCATACTCGTTTGGTTTACGAACCCTCATTCTATCCGATCCTCCGATTTAGGTCCGGTTTATTAACATAGTTACCTATATTAGGTGCCGTTTGATATCCGTGATCTCTAGCATTGTTTGGTTGTCACTCAAGGACTACTGAGCAATCTCAAGTGAGTACATAGACCCCTCTTTTACTGTTTTCCAAACATTTTGGGGTGAAACACATGTGCCTACTTGTTACTTTCATGCTTTCCTGCTTTCACATCATATACTTGCTATGTTCATTAGTACATTTATAGTACATAATTTCATTGTGTTCATGCTATGTATGCCCATTGTGTGCATATTTAGTACATTGTTTTACATTACATTTTATGCTATGTATGCCCATTGTGTGCATTTTTGGTACATTGTTTTACATTACATTTCATGCTATGTATGCCCATTGTGTGCATATTTAGTACATTGTTTCACATTACATTTCATGCTATGTATGTCCATTGTGTGCATATTTAGTACATTGTTTTACATTACATTTCATGCTATGTATGCCCATTGTGTGCATATTTAGTACATTGTTTCACATTACATTTCATGCTATGTATGCCCATTGTGTGCATACTTAGTACAGTTGTTTTCATCACATGTTTACATTTTGGTTTGACATTTGGGTTGCTTAAAATGGAACAATACATTCATTAACATTAGCTACGCCATTCGTTAGTAGGTAGTGGTACCATAGGAATTGACAACTCCCGTTCCGGACATCCTGGGTAGGTTTGGATGAAAGGAATGACCGAATTCGATACACATGACTTAGATAAACCTTTAATTTGTTTAAGGGTTTATCACCACAGTCTCAAGGCTTGGATGTATGCATTTTCACAATACCGCATAAATGTTTGTATCAGTATAGCATGCATTTGTTCCACAAAACATAACTTTGATTTAAACCATGTTTTACTTCAATACCTTGTTTTTGTGCATTTTACATATGGTTTAGTTGATATATTTCACTTACCATACATGATATTTTTGGGTACACATTACATGATCTACATTAAACATAAACATTTTGACATTGATATACACATTTAGTGGTCTACATTGGACATGGAGATTTCAATATGGTTTACACATTAACACATGACAATTCATTTATACATAAACAATTTACATTGGTGGTTGGTTTGAGTAAGTGATTTGAGTAACGAGTCATGTGTAATATGATACAAGCATGGTGGATACGCCGCTGGTACTTCCTATATATAAGTGGTTGTATGACATTACATGTCGTAGCGTTACTTAAATCATTTCAATATTTGACATATTACGTTTTACATAAACAACTTATTTTCACAAGACATTGAGTTACAAAACAACTTATCTTATACAAACTCATTTTACTTGGTTATTCATTTAACCTTACATTATTCCCTTATTTATACATATCATCGCTTTTTGAATGATTTACAAAACAAAACAATTTACAAGGTTCATGACTGACTTTCGTTAAACAACTTTTTCTAAACTAATAAGTCATGAATCCTCTTTTCACAAATCCTATGTATCTCACAGGCATTTTTATGATGACGTACCTATTTTCACATTTGTTTTCAGGAGCTGTTGCGTAGGATGATGATCATGACACTAGGGCGGACCTGTGCCTTAGAGACTTAAAATGAAGATAGACTTAGTTTAACTATGTTATGAACTCTTTATTTCCTGTTTAAGACAATGTAACTCTTATGTTGATAAATAAAGTACAACTTTGAATGCCATGGTTATGAAACAATTAATTATGTTACAACACTCCACGACATTTTCTGCCACGTTTTGTATGTTATACGTGGTCGGGGTGTGACAGAAGAGTTGGTATCAGAGCCAATGGTTATAGGGAATTAGGTTATTAGTAATGCTTTAACCTAGACTATAACTTTCTAGGACCCTAACACAAATTATCTTGTGTTTATATCTTAAAACATGCATATCACCTATCCTTAGGTGATTATCAAAACAAAAACCAAATTTTTCCGAAACGATTTTTGAAAATCAATCATCTGTTTTTGAATGAATTATTACAAGGTTTTGAACCCTCTGTTATATGGTTTTGAACCCCTTTGAGTTTTCAAAATCTCGTCAAGGTTTTGGGTTTTAAATAATGTGAACACGTGCAAACTGGAAGGGTGAATGCCTGTACCCTGGGTTTTCTGTCTAAGGCTAGAGTGTTCGTACAAATCCACATAATCAGACCAGTCACTCTTACCTGGGAACTCTTGGGGTGAGTGTTCACTTATAGGCGAGCATGTCTTCGCGATACATTATTTTGACCCATTTACTTTGATTAGTCACTGTGTGTCGCTTGTTTACTTTGTGATGCGAACAAATGACCACCATCTTTGCTGTTGTCAATTTTTGTTTCATCTCATTTGTTTCATCCACTCATCTCACTCGTTTCCTTTCATGTTTTCCTCTTTTAGAATGCCTCCTCGACGCGAAAACCAGATAGCGACTACTGAGCTGGCAGAAATCATTGCGCAGCAGATGGCTGCTCAATTCCCAAACCTCTTTGCTCAATGGAACCAAGCCAACAACAACAACAATGCTCCATGCAATTTCAAGACTTTTAACTCGGCTAAACCACTCAAGTTTAGTGGTTCTGAGGGAGCGACTGGGCTTCTTCAATGGTTCGAGAGCATTGAGAATACTTTCCGCCACGTGCAGTGTCCTGACAATCGCAAGGTCGAGTTTTCTTCGAGTGTGTTTCAGAAGAGGGCTCTCACATGGTGGAACGGGGTTATGAGAGACCGTGGTGCAGAAGCTGCTCTAGCACAAACATGGGCTGAACTTAGGGCCCTTATGATGAGGGAATTCTGTCCTCATCATGAACAGCGAGCTTTGGAAAGATTGTTCGATGACTTGAAACAAGACAGTGGCGAGCACAGGGCATATACTGATAGATTTGAGGAGTTGAGTCTGCTTTGCCCAACAATGGTTACCCCACTCGACAAGGCTATCGAAAGGCACATCGACGGCCTACCTGACTCAGTGCAAGACATCATTACTGGTAGTAACCCTGCCACACTCCGTCAGGTTATCGAGTTAGCAGCGACATTGACTGAGTCGCAGATTCGGAAGAATAAGTTACACAGGAAGGGTGACAAGGGCAAGAAACAGTCGTCTGACAAGGAAGATAGCAAGAAAGGTCAAAACAAGAATGGAAAGGATTCTGGTTCATCGAAAGGGAAAGGAAGTGTAAGGCTTCCCAAAACTATGCTGTCACTGCCCAAGCTAACCAGGCAGCTCCAAACCAACCCGCACAGCCTCCAGCGAAGAAGCCCTATTCAGGGAATGCACCTTTGTGCAATAGATGCAACAGTCACTATCAGCCGCAACATCAGTGCCGTTTCTGTAATAACTGTGGGAAGTCGGGTCATCTTGCCAATGTTTGTCGGTTTGCTCAGAATCAGGCAGTTCAGAACCCGGCTCAACAAGTTGCTCAGCCTCCTACTCAGCAACAGGGTCAAGCTGCACGACCACACTACCCACCAGGTGCTTGTTATAACTGTGGGGATCTGACCCACTACCATAATCAATGTCCAAGATTGGTAAATGCGAATCCAGCTCAGGCTCCGGCTCGAGGTCGAGTCTTCAACATGAATGCCCAAGAGGCGCAGGCGGACAATAATGTGGTGAACGGTACGTTCCTTATTAATAATCAGCCTGCATCTGTTCTTTTTGATTCTGGTGCCGACAAGAGTTTTGTGTCATTGTCTTTTGAGCCAATGCTTCGCGTGTCTAGAAGGAAACTAGGTAAACCTTTGACAGTAGAAGTTGCTAGTGGTGAACCCATTTTTCTTGATTCTGTTCTACGCAACTGCCAGTTGAACCTTAACGACCATCTTTTTCCTATCAACCTCACGCCTATGCAACTTGGAAGCTTCGACGTCATTGTGGGTATGGATTGGTTATCCAAGCATCATGCAGAGGTAGTTTGTTTCGAGAAGATCGTTCGTGTGCCGCTTTCGACAGGCGAGATCCTACAGGTTCATGGTGAGAAACCGTCTGGTGGTCTCAAGCTCATGTCTTGTTTTAAAGCTTGGAAATATCTGCGGAAGAACTATGTGGACTTCTTAGCACATGTTACAGCAGATAAAGGCAAGGGTAAGTCTATTTCAGATATTCCTGTTGTTCAGGATTATTCTGAAGTTTTCCCTGAAGAGTTTCCTGGTCTACCCCCAGCACGCCAAGTCGAGTTCCGCATTGATCTCGTACCTGGTGCAAATCCCATTGCCAGAGCTCCATATCGTCTTGCAACGTCTGAGATGCAAGAGTTGTCTAAGCAGCTTCAGGAGCTCTCTGACAAAGGTTTTATACGTCCTAGCTTTTCACCTTGGGGTGCTCCCGTTCTCTTTGTCAAGAAGAAGGATGGATCTTTTAGGATGTGTATCGATTATCGTGAGCTTAACAAGCTTACCATCAAGAATCGATATCCCCTACCTCGCATTGATGATCTCTTTGATCAGTTGCAGGGCACTTCTTATTTTTTGAAGATTGATCTGCGTTCCGGGTATCATCAACTTCGTGTGCATGAAGAAGATATTCCCAAGACAGCTTTCCGCACTCGTTATGGGCATTACAAGTTCACAGTCATGCCATTCGGTTTGACTAATGCTCCTGCTGTTTTCATGGACTTAATGAATAGGGTCTGCAAACCTTATTTGGATCAGTTCGTCATTGTTTTTATTGATGACATCTTGATTTATTCTAAGACGCGAGCTGATCATGAGCAACATCTTCGTCTTACTTTGGAACTCCTAAAGAAAGAGCAACTTTTCGCCAAATTCTCCAAGTGTGAATTCTGGCTTAAAGAAGTTCAATTTTTAGGACATATTGTCAACAAACAAGGCATTCATGTAGATCCCTCCAAGATCAGTGCGATTAAGGATTGGGATACGCCTACTACTCCTACTAAAGTTCGTTCTTTTCTTGGTCTAGCGGGTTATTACTGCCGCTTCATTGAGAACTTCTCAAAGATTGCAGTTCCTCTAACTGCACTAACTCAGAAGAACAAGCCCTTTGATTGGGGATTCAAGCAAGAGGAAGCTTTTCAAAACTTGAAGCAGAAGCTTTGCGACGCGCCTGTTCTGACTTTTCCTGAGGGCAATGATGATTTCGTCGTTTATTGCGATGCATCTAAATTGGGTCTTGGCTGTGTTCTGATGCAAAGGAACAAAGTCATAGCATATGCATCGAGGCAGTTGAAGATACATGAGAAGAACTACACCACTCATGATCTTGAGTTGGGTGCAGTTGTTTTCGCTCTAAAGATCTGGAGACACTATTTGTACGGTACAAAATGTGTGGTTTTCACGGACCACAAAAGTCTTCAGCATATCTTCAATCAGAAAGAACTCAACATGAGGCAATGACGTTGGGTTGAGCTTCTAAACGACTATGACTGCAAAATTCGCTACCATCCTGGTAAGGCGAATGTCGTAGCCGATGCATTGAATCGTAAGGAACGTACTAAGCTTCATTGTGTTCATGTTCAATCTGTTATACAAGCTCGATCTGATATCCAAGCCCGCATTTCTCAGGCTCAACAATCTTGTGTTTCACAAGGTTTGATGGATAAGGAATTTCCCTATCACATAACACCTGATCTGGAACTGAAGGACAATGGATTGTATTACTTCATGGACCGTTTATGGGTCCCAAGTCAATATAATCTTCGTACCTTGCTTATGGATGAAGCCCATAAGTCTCGTTATTATGTTCATCTTGGCTCAGATAAGATGTATAAGGATCTTCGTATTCAGTATTGGTGGCCTGGTATGAAGAAAGACATTGCCTTATATGTATCAAAATGCCTTACTTGTCTTAAGGTTAAGGCTGAACATCAACGTCCTTCTGGTTTATTGGTACAACCAGAGATCCCAGTTTGGAAATAGGAAAACATTACTATGGATCTCATTACTAAACTTCCGCGCACAAAGAAAGGTCATGATGTCATCTGGGTAGTTGTTGATCGTCTTACTAAGTCAGCGCATTTCTTGCCAATCCGTGAGGATTTTTCTACTGACAAACTTGCTAAAGTCTATGTGGATGAAATTGTAGCTCGACATGGTGTTCCTTTGAACATCATTTCTGACAGAGATGCTCGTTTCACTTCTCATTTTTGGAGAACCATGCAATCTGCTACGGGGACCCAACTTAATCTGAGCACAGCTTATCATCCGCAAACGGATGGTCAATCTGAGAGAACAATCCAGACTCTGGAGGATATGCTTAGAGCTTGTGTGATCGATTTTGGTGGTAGTTGGGATTCACATCTTCCGTTGATTGAATTCTCCTACAACAACAGTTATCACTCCAGCATCAACATGGCTCCTTTCGAGGCTCTCTATGGTCGAAAATGTCGTTCACCAGTCTGCTGGAATGAGATCGGCGAGGCTCAGCTTACGGGACCTGCCCTCATTTTAGAGACAACTGATAAGATTAAGAAAGTTCGTGATAACCTTCAGACAGCTAGAAGCCGTCAAAAGAGTTACGCGGACCCAAAACGCAAGCCCTTGGAATTTCAACTCGGTGATCGAGTATTACTTAAGGTCTCACCTTGGAAAGGTGTGATCAGATTTGGAAAGAAAGGAAAACTTGCACCTAGATACGTTGGACCATTCAAGATCGTCGAAAGAATCGGTAAGGTAGCCTACAGACTTGAGTTACCTCTTGAACTTGGAAATGTTCATCCAACCTTTCACGTGTCTAATCTCAAGAGGTGTTTAGCTGATGAGAACCTCCACATACCGCTTGACGAAATTCGTGTTGATAAAACACTGAAATTTGTTGAGAAGCCAGTGGAAATCATGGAACGTGAAGTCAAGTGGCTTAAACGCAAGCGCATTCCTTTGGTCAAAGTTCGCTGGGAAGCTAAACGTGGACCCGAGTTTACTTGGAAACGCGAAGATTAAATGAAGGCGAAATATCCGCATCTTTTCCCACGAGTTTCCTCTAAATAAATTTCGGGACGAAATTTCCACAAGTAGGGGAGACTGTAATATCTGTGCTTGTAATCATTGTAAACAATACAATTATCAATAAAACAATGTTAATTGATCCCAATGTTTGTTTGGTTGTGTTTTACATTTTTCATGTTTTGACTTTTATTCAATTTCAAACTCTATATCGCTTTCTGGAGAGTTATACGCAAACTGGTGCGTAAACGTAATCAGTTTAATGAGAAAAATACTCCGGAACATCAACATATACTTAACATACCTTAAATAACCTTTACATAACTTAGAAATAAGTTTTGAAGGTTTGGTATGTCAAAAACAAGTTAGTTCGCTTACAGGGACTAAACTTGACAAACTACGAAAGTATGCCAATTTGAACTGTAACGAACATTCCGAAACATGACCATAAGTTAAACATACCATAAATATCCTTTACATAGCTTAGAAATAGGCTTTGAGGGGTTCGGTGTGCTAAAATAAACTTTTGGGTCATTCAGGGACTAAAAGCGTCAAAAAGTGCACAAGTTTGCATATTCGCGCATAACTTACGTTCTGAATACATCCGGACATCCAAAAAATTATGTAAGCACTATAATATTTTATTTTAGTATTTGGCATAAGAAAAATCCATTCGTCACACCATTTGGATCGTTTTTCGCGCTTATGCGCATTCCGTCGTAATTAAGCGAACATCGCGATCGTACGACCAAACGAACTGACATCCGACATATTTTTGAGCATGTTTCATGTCCACAATGTTTAGGCATCATTTTAGGGCCTTAACCTTGGCTTAACGGGCCTTAAACGTGTCGGAAATGGCTTAAATACGTAGCAGGGACCAAAACTGTCATTTACGAAAGTTTGTTTCTGACCAGTCAGGCCAGGCGGCCCGCGTAAGTTTAGTGAGTCCTCTTACACGGCCCGCGTCAGACTCCCAAATCAGATAAGATCAATTAATCAGCAGATTACAGCTGTTAAGCTCCCAACCACACACCCACACATGCCCTTTCAGTTCATGAGGGGCCATTTTTAGTCACCACAACATTCCAACAAGTGTACGCACGAGATTCGATCACGTTATTCAAGAAACGATCTTAACGGTTCAAAGAATACTATAAATACCGAACCCCATGCCTTGCAAAAACCCACTAGAATCTGATTTGAGAAGCTCTAAGTTGGAACCTTTATTTCATACCTGAGCTACTTGAATCAAGATTAGCATTCGTGGACACTTCGTAAGTATTCCTTCGTTCTTTTATTGCTTTTCGAGTCCGAAAGTCAAACCTTGTTTGACTTTATGCATTGACCAGTTTATGGTCAATGCGAAGTTCGTTTGAACTTCGCAACGTGATTGTAATCACGATGGTTATAGTCCCTTGTGACTATGCCTACTGATTACCACATTGTCTAGGGTCGTAAGGGTAAGCGATCTAATAAATCGCTTATACCTTCGTACCCGACCCATTTGGTCGATCATTAGGATCTGACCAAACACATTAGGTGACCATAGTATATAGGGAATAACCTTCCGAGGTTATACCTTATGGTCACGACGTTTAAGTAGTTGTATGACAGGTAGTTTATATGCCTTAGGTAAATTACCAAAATACCCCTTTGATGCCAAAATTCATTATAAACATATGTGACATAACTTTTGACATATAAACTGATTTGGTGACAATATTAGGCATGTTAAGGCATATTCTACTTGTCATAGGACTAGTTAGGCGGTCCGAACGCGTTTCACGCGAACGACGCGTTAAAGTAGCATAAGCTACCTAAACGGGTCGTAATGGGTCGTAAGCACTTATGTTAGGTTTCATTTAGTATGTAGGCTTTGTTAAACCATATTACACGAGTCTCCATACTCGTTTGGTTTACGAACCCTCATTCTATCCGATCCTCCGATTTAGGTCCGGTTTATTAACATAGTTACCTATATTAGGTGCCGTTTGATATCCGTGATCTCTAGCATTGTTTGGTTGTCACTCAAGGACTACTGAGCAATCTCAAGTGAGTACATAGACCCCTCTTTTACTGTTTTCCAAACATTTTGGGGTGAAACACATGTGCCTACTTATTACTTTCATGCTTTCCTGCTTTCACATCATATACTTGCTATGTTCATTAGTACATTTATAGTACATAATTTCATTGTGTTCATGCTATGTATGCCCATTGTGTGCATATTTAGTACATTGTTTTACATTACATTTCATGCTATGTATGCCCATTGTGTGCATATTTAGTACATTGTTTCACATTACATTTCATGCTATGTATGTCCATTGTGTGCATATTTAGTACATTGTTTTACATTACATTTCATGCTATGTATGCCCATTGTGTGCATATTTAGTACATTGTTTCACATTACATTTCATGCTATGTATGCCCATTGTGTGCATACTTAGTACAGTTGTTTTCATCACATGTTTACATTTTGGTATGACATTTGGGTTGCTTAAAATGGAACAATACATTCATTAACATTAGCTACGCCGTTCGTTAGTAGGTAGTGGTACCATAGGAATTGACAACTCCCGTTCTGGACATCCTGGGTAGGTTTGGATGAAAGGAATGACCGAATTCGATACACATAACTTAGATAAACCTTTAATTTGTTTAAGGGTTTATCACCACAGTCTCAAGGCTTGGATGTATGCATTTTCACAATACCGCATAAATGTTTGTATCTGTATAGCATGCATTTGTTCCACAAAACATAACTTTGATTTAAACCATGTTTTACTTCAATACCTTGTTTTTGTGCATTTTACATATGGTTTAGTTGATATATTTCACTTACCATACATGATATTCTTTGGTACACATTACATGATCTACATTAAACATAAACATTTTGACATTGATATACACATTTAGTGGTCTACATTGGACATGGACATTTCAATATGGTTTACACATTAACACATGACAATTCATTTATACATAAACAATTTACATTGGTTGTTGGTTTGAGTAAGTGATTTGAGTAACGAGGCATGTGTAATATGATACAAGCATGGTGGATACGTCGCTGGTACTTCCTATATATAAGTGGTTGTATGACATTACATGTCGTAGCGTTACTTAAATCATTTCAATATTTGACATATTACGTTTTACATAAACAACTTATTTTCACAAGACATTGATTTACAAAACAACTTATCTTATACAAACTCATTTTACTTGGTTATTCATTTAACCTTACATTATTCCCTTATTTATACATATCATCGCTTTTTGAATGATTTACAAAACAAAACAATTTACAAGGTTCATGACTGACTTTCGTAAAACAACTTTTTCTAAACTAATAAGTCATGAATCCTCTTTTCACAAATCCTATGTATCTCACATGCATTTTTATGCTAACGTACCTATTTTCACATGTGTTTTCAGGAGCTGTTGCGTAGGATGATGATCATGACACTAGGGCGGACCTGTGCCTTAGAGACTTAAAATGAAGATAGACTTAGTTTAACTATGTTATGAACTCTTTATTTCCTGTTTAAGACAATGTAACTCTTATGTTGATAAATAAAGTACAACTTTGAATGCCATGGTTATGAAACAATTAATTCTGTTACAACACTCCCCGACGTTTTCCGCCACGTTTTGTATGTTATACGTGGACGGGGTGTGACATATATCCCTTCCTAGCGTTTGTACCTGGAGATTCCACCAACTTAAGGTTGCGTTCAGCAGGAGACTCTCTGTGTATCTAATTGTCTACTCAGGAATGCATTTCCTAGTGTGACTAACCGACTTCATTGTCTTTACGTGGCAGACAGAACCTACCGCACCTCTCGTATTAACGGGGTCTTGTCGCTTACAATCCGAAAAGTCTTAAAATTAAGGCCTTGTGTGGTCGCATCTTCCTGTGTGGCATTGCTACTCATTCCCGATCCATCGGGATTTGAATCACTTGAACTACCAGTATCACCAGTACCGTCACTAGTGTCGTCCCGATTAACCTCATGTTGTGCAATTTCTGCACCCTCGTGTTGTTCCATAAGAACTTTAGTTTGACTGTGAGATGTTGATAAGTTAACCCCTTTTTGGGTGTAGACCATCCTCCTGGCGCCATGATCTTTTTAATATACAACATTAAAAGAATCTAGACATATATTTTGGATAAATATAGTCTATCATGTGACCAAGAATGAAGGATGCAATAGGTCATGGAAACCTCTAGATTGCATTGTTCATACATGTTCGAATAAATGATAATGTTGATAATCGAAACCAAAATGTGCAGTGCCTCTTGCGTATATTGGTCATATGTCTAAGTGGAAAACGAAATAATTCGTTGAGGAGGGGAAACCAACCAGTGGCCTTCGTCCCTAAAGTATGCATTCCATACTACATAGGCTTTGATCCTCCGAAGTAGAGAAATTCCTTTGTCGTACTTGCCCATGTGACGAATATGGTAATAGTGCTTGAGCTTCATGAGCTCCAAAAAGATCATTAAGATCTTCATAGATGTCGAATAGAATGCAATGAGGGAGTTGTAGCATGGCTCATGCCATACTATCCCTTTGGATAGGACAGATGTCAAATGACGGACTTTATTGTATTCATTTCCAATAAGTAAGATAAGGTGCCAAGGAACCAACTCATGTACAAGAATTCTAGTATGTAGAGAAATGATCCTCCATGAGTGGTTAACAAGTTTTCTTTGTTTAGATGACTAATCTCGAACAACTCGTGTTATAGATCAAATGTTTAGACGTGAATGAATATGTATCGTCTTCCTGTATTGTATTGTAGGGTGTTATAGTAACCATCTCGGTTAGTGTTCTACTGGATAGAAACTTGAACACTTAAGAATTTTGAATGGATACTGATCATTAGCTTGACCCGCAGAGTCCACCAGAATTTCCATGCACTACAAGTTGTTATTACGTGGGCCCCCGTAATAATAAATTGTCTTGCATGGTCACCCTAGCATTCTCTCGTTCAGAGCAGGCGATCAGTCAGAGAGGACACTATTGTCTATATACCTTCAACATAGGAGGAAACTTCGTGATAGTTCACGTGTCGACGTCCGTTGTCATTACTCGCAGAACGGCACGACATTAAATGAAATAAAAATAGAGAGAATTTGTAAAGATAACAACTGGAGAGGCCCTTTAAGATGAGTACTTCATCTTCCTTGTCTGGACAAGAGTGTCGTCAATTATGATTTGTACGAGCCACAGGGACCTCGTCCCACTAATGGAGTTGTTGTCCAAGGCTACCACCTCCACCTCATCATCACTACTGCAGTCAGGCATCTCAGCATCCGTGAGAAAGCAACCATCTTCCACGGGATCAATGCTTTATGGTCTCACTTAGGAACCACGTTCGCCATAAGCTCTGAAATAGACGTGAGGTCGATATTCTCATGGAAGATGTATTGTATAAAACATGTTATGTTTTGAAATAGAGTATTATGTCTTGTGTAAAAGATGTCGTGTCTTAACCATGTTATGTGTGTCAAGGATGACAATGGAATTCGAAGTCGAAGGCATTTTGTTCTTGCCACAATATTTCGTACAACATATATATGAATAACCTATATATATAATCATGTAAAATTCTATCAATCAAGGATTTCTATCTTGCGTAAGCTGAACTTGTAAACCGTTTATAATGCGTAAACTGATAATGTAATGTATTATAGGCACATAGTCTGTTAATGTAATGTGTCTATTTCTCATAGACTTCACCCATGGTAATGTCCTCGCTTGATTTATGTGAAATGAATTTTTGTTGTAGTGGACCTTGAAAAATGTTTATGCAATGAAAACCTTTTGACCTATCCAATTTTATTTATAATTTGTTCAACATGAACAAGAGGTTTTCGTGAGAGGTCCCTAGTGATTGTAGACTTAGACTCGAGAAAGAATCCTTGTTCACTACAATCGATGCTCTGATACCAATCTGTCACACCCGCTCATAGCGGAAGCGCGAGGTGTGATCTGATCGGTTCTCATTGCATAACAATATAAGTGAACATACTAAATGAATAAAAACAAGCTCCAATGCCATTGTCATAATCGTTTCAAAAGAACGTAACATAAGTTAAATGTATTGGTTACAAACCATCAAATGAAAATAAGTTGTCATTGTTTTATACATCAAAATGTAAGTCTTAAAATGTCAAGGCTTTGACCACTATATCACCGCAAAGAGGCGGTATATAACGGGCAAGCCCTTCAAACGGTGGCATGGAGTCTTGATACTTGCTTTCCTTGACTGAAATGTCCACATGGTCCACTATTTCCTGAAATACATGTTAAGTTTGAAAACATCAACAAGAGTTGGCGAGTTCATGCAGTTTAGTTGTATGAGATGTATTTGTAAAATGTGAGTTGTATAAAATGTATCTGTAAAATGTGAGTTGTATAAAATGTAACCATAAAATGTGAGTTGTATAAACTGTATCCATAAAATGTGAGTTGTATAAGATGTATCTGTATGTAATGATGTATTATGTAAAGCGTCAATGAAATCGTTTATCATTAATGTTTCGCGAGGACATTAATATGTGTGACGAATTAGGAAGCAATCCAAACCTAGACGATTTCGTGTCGACTACTATCGACTGGGACACAAACGCACTCTTCTGTATGGGTCCACGACCAAGAGTGGGGCTCGCCAAAACCCATTAGATCTAACCCTCTGTACCTAGGTCCAAACTGGATTAATGGTGCTTAGATGTATGACCCTAATCGCACATGATCTAAGGTGTTTCATTCCATGACTTATCATACTATAAACATGTATTTTCCCTGATAGTTTTAAAGTTGTAAAACATTTAAAATGAATAGGGGACATGAACTCACAGAATTGCGTCCGTGAATAGTAACTAACTGTGATCTAACGTACGGTCATCTTGAACAATGTTGCGACCTACAAATGTCCTTATATTTGTTAGACACTTCGGTCATTGAACTGTGTATTAGATGTATGCATTGTTAAACTGTTATATATATATATATATATATATATATATATTTCACCAAATATATATATATATATATATATGTAATCTTGTGAGTTGTATCATCAGGTCTTGTCTTCTTGATTTCGTGTCTTGTATAAGTAAATTGTATAATTGTATTTTTATCAATTATATGTCATTGGGCTTAGCCCAAGAATTCATGTTATTGGGCCCAAATAGTGTTGGGCCTAAATAGTGTTGGGCCTCAATAGTGTTGGGCCTAATATAGTGTTGGGCCTAAATAGTGTTGGGCCTTAGTAGTGTTGGGCCTAAATAGTGTTGGGCCTAAATAGTGTTGGGCCTCAATAGTGTTGGGCCTAAATAGTGTTGGGCCCAAATGTTATTGGGCTTAATGTTATTGGGCCTTGGCCCATATGTTTGGTTTTGGGCTTAGCCCATGAGTCTTGATATTGGGCTTAGCCCATGTATTTATGTTAAGCCCAATTAGGATGATAAGCCCATTTGTTAAAAATATATTCTTTCATTTTTATAAAAGTTACTAACTATAGGCTTTTTAATTAAAAGAATACATAGTAGTTTTTATAAGTTTCAAAACATCCGGATATTGTTGTCGCTGATTTGTATGTATTCGTGTCGAAAGATCGCCTAAACGTCGTAGTAACTCCTCGGAATGGCGATATGTTCATAGATTCGCTCGTCGTCCGTTTTGGCCATAAGTTGTGTCCGAAAGCTCGGAATGTCCGTAAGTGTGTTTTAAGGCGTATTTAAATGTAGTCTTGTACGACTTTAGTCGAAATGTACATTGTGTTCATTTGTACCATTGTATTCAAGTTCCTAGTTATTATAAATATAACTAATACATACAAATAACACATAGCACATAAGTTGTTAAGTTAACTAAATATATATTTTCTCAAAAATATATATTTATATCAAACTTTGCTTTTATAAAAACTAGTCTTTAAAAGTTTTTTAATCTAATAAAGATTTTGTCAAAAATAATAGTTTTTATAACTTATGATTTTTAAGAAAACTTGGCCATATTTTATTAGAAATATGGACTTTGCCACGTTTAATAAAACATATCTTTCTCTTATAAAATCACCAATAATCTTCTCATATTTTTCTTAATAAAAACATATGAGATTTATAACATAAACTTAACAAGATGAACTCATAATCATGTTGGGTTTTGGTATGATCTTTACATATGTTTACTAGTTCAAAAATCATACTTTACTTCTAGTTTTAACAAGCTTTTTATAAAAACCCATCTTGTATGTTTCTTTTTATAACTTTGTAAAAGTATTATTTTTAGTTAAAAACCTTATATTACCCTCTTATACAAAAAGTAACAATGTACACGTGTTGTTACACCCTTCAATATTTCAAGGAATTTGGGCGACGCAACGCTTGGAACCGGTGGACATAGCATATTGCAAATCGGCACACACCTTTTCCTTTGTGAACCGACGTATTAGAACCACTGGAATTCTCCTAAGCGGTACTTGATCTCCACAAGAGTCACAACGGTTTGTGCAAACGGTATTTCGACCCTATAAATTAGCAACGTTCCTTATCCCATTTACATTTGGAAAATCAAGAACCGTTGTGCACATTCCTGAAGGATTGTGGAATTTTCAGATAAAAGTTCAAACAACATCAAAATTCGAAAAAAAGGACAGCAAAGGACTTCCAGCAAATCAAAAAATCAAATCGCAGAACCAAAATATGAATACAGTTTCAACGAAGAATTGTTGAGTTATCGCAAATCGAGTATTCAAATACCGAAAAGGGCAGTCAAATTTCAATTCTGAAAAAAGAGACAACAATACTATATAATTTAGACTTTTATATAATTTAGACTTTTGTTATAAACTTTGATTCATTAGACTTTTGCCAAAAAGGTTTCACATATATTATATAATTTATATTTGAATTTGATCATGAAATTAGTTCACTTTAAAGCATATCTATTCATCCACATAAAGAAAGTCAAAATCATATCCCATTTTGTCTTATTTCTAATGCACCATTGCCTTTTTACATTTGGCATCCCTTCGCTACCAAGGTTTGACATGTCAATTGCGCGTCTAACCCATTCACTATTTTACCATTAAAATTTCTGACTTCGAACAAGCAGTTCTAAAATTATATTCGATGTGTTTTGCTTAAACAAGATTTGATTTTTTTTGGTTATATTTTTTCTTGCCATAGATAGTTTCTTTGTCCCTCTATTTCAATTTTATTTTCTTGATTGTAATTTTTTTAATTTTTTGCTCTGACTTAATGGTGTTCAAAGACTATGTTCTTAATTACATTATGT